>JZLH01S0633145.1:0-11155 GCA_001188425.1 Eucidaris tribuloides | reverse complement strand
ACACACACACACACACACACTTTAAAACGAAATGTCATTTGGTCGGCTGAATTGGTTAAGGCATCTTTCTGGCTAGTAGTGACCGACCAGGGGCGCGGATCCATTTATCGGATGGGGAGAGAGAAAAGTAAGAAAATGTCAACATTTTTGGTGTGATACAAACTTTTACGCGCAGATTGATAATAACGTATTATTATCAACAGCAACAGTTGAAGATCATGAAGTGCAAGCCGAAACCTACTGAAGCCATCTACAACATAAACCCTGCTGAAACAAGAAGCGACACAGAGAGTGTAAAACCCACCCATAAATACGAGTCAGAGGCAGAGATCAATAGGACTTCTAAGACAAAATATAAGTATTCTTGCAGACGTGCACAGACAAGATGAAATTAAGTGAAACTATAGTTCCAAAGGTAAAAGAATAGTGTAAACACTAAGAAATTAGGGTGCAGTTGGGGTGCACATATTGAACCAAAAGCAGCAATTTTGAACTCTTTAGGGTATACGTGTAACAAATTGCACCCTTAGAGGTACCTATTTGAACCCGCATAGGTGCAAAGTATTAAAATATACCCCAAAGGGTGTAAAATTGCTGAGGTGCTGATAGTTTGACAATGGTGCACCCCTAATTGCACCCTAATTTGGTAGTGTGTATAGTGTGTGATACAATAACCAGCTGGTCGTTACTTGCTGGGCTCATTTAAAGTTCAGTACCATAACGACAAAAAGGGCTAAATTCGACCAAAATCGAATGCAACGCGACGTGAAGCAAGAAAAGAGGAGGCGCGTAGGCCTACATTAAGCAACATTTAAGTCTCATGTTTTGCGGGTTATTTTGAAGAAGCAACGTAATGGGATTATCATGTTATGGACAATATACTGATCCTGAAATAATTCAATTCTGTACAACTAGTTAACTCACCCGCCCATTTACTCAGTCATTCACTCCATCCACCCATCCCTGCACAAGTCATATCCAGCCATACGTACATACATACATACATACATACATACATACATACATACATACATTCATCTTAGATGCATGCATACATACATACATACATACATACATACATTCATCTTAGATGCATGCATACATACATACATACATACATACATGCATTCATATAGACATACAGACATCCATCCATCCATACATACATACAAACATACATACATACATACAAACATACATAGATACAGACATACATACAGACAGACATACAGACATTATGCATATATACATACATAGCCTACATACATACATACAAATAAATACGTACTTGTTGTTCCGTAGACCTGAATGGCATCTACCTCCAATCCGTTACCCCAGTGTGTGTCAAACAGGATACCAACCACGTCGGTAGGAATGTCAAAATACTGTGGATACCAAAAAAAAAAACCAGTAGGAAACCCAGACGTTATATTGAGTACATAATAACCATGATGATGGTACTAGTTTTAATACTTATGAAAAACCAATAAGCTATGTTAACGAAGAATTATATTACATATATATTAGCAAAACACGTAATTTATTAAGCCATGACTATGTCCGATACCAAACTACAAACCAATCATCTCTACCAAGGCCAACCCATTCAACAATTTTTATATAATATTTTAAAGGAATTGATAATAATAATAATAATTAATAATAAACTAACGATGATTATACTATGAATACTACTACTACTACTACTACTACACTACTACTACTACTAATAATAATAAAATGATAATAAAATAATATAGTAATATACTAATGATATAATAATACTAATGGATAATAATAATAATAATACTAATTAATAATAATTACTAATAATAGTATACTGATAATAATAATAATACTAATAATAATATACTAATAATATGGTAATAATGATAAATAATAAATAATAAATCATAATAAAATAAATAATAATAATAATAATAAATAATAATATAATAATTAATAATAAATTAATAATAATAATAATAATACTAATAAAAGTCCATTTCTGTATAGCGCAAAATCACCAATGGAGATCAGTCTCAATACGGTTGATAATTATTATTACTCTGGTCACTGGTAGTATGGTGTACTAAGAATAAGATAACTCAGTGCATTTCGAAGATAAAACCAATAAAAGACAAAAGTGACACAATTTTTTGACGGATAATAAAAAAAAAATTACCGTTAAAAAGTTCTCATATGAACCATATGCGATTCGTTGCTTGGAAAAACCATGTCTATCGCTCAAAAATGGTGTTACTATGCACTGCAATATGTTGTCTTAAAAATGTTACCACCGGGTAGTGTCAAAATAACTTTCGAACATAACCATTTGAGAACTCTTTGTTTTACTGTGTAACGTAATTTAAAATTTAAGCGAAAATTAATTAGATGTAGTTGTTTGATTATCATAATATGGGTGATTATTGGCATTTATTTAATTTTATGGATGATATTACATCAGTTAACCACGATAAATTGTACATTTAGCCTGTGATCCGGTTATACGGTTTGGTTAGCACTGAATTTAAAACAAAATATATCAAATATTTCAAGTAATTTTTGTTGTTTTGTTTTTATTTTATTGGCGTAAAAAATATTCTACATTATCATTTTCTCGTACATGGTTCCTCAAAATCCAAGCAGAGCTTTTCAAAGGACCCTCCATCTGCAGCTACCTTATCACTCTCTTTAGTTTGTTTAAATTTTTGGTTCAATTTTAGTTTCTTTATGTGAAAGAATAATCACGTAGTGTGCGTACAATATTTGTCTTGTTTCTTTTGTTTAACTCAATTTTGCCTGTTATTACGTCTAAATGTGAATATGTGATTATATATTTATGTTTATATAAATGTTTGATTACATGTACTTATATATGTTTATGTTCATGTTTATTTATACTTCTTTTTGTATTTCTTTATACCCACGATGGAAATGATAACATAAATCCAATCCAATCAAATCAAATCAAATAAGACTTACATCGAGTTCAGCTGAGAAAATGCCCGCCTCACATCCATCAGTGACTTTGGATGCCCCAGTAAGCCAGACATAAGTCGAATCAAAGGTACTTGGATCCATGCGTAGGATACCCGTCACTGTCCCGACCCCCAGGGGCATGTACATGACAAGTCGACTCAGGTACAAGATCTCGGCAAACCGAACCTGTTAAGAGATTACATATATTTTTGTGAGAATTAATTAGAAGTTAGTGAAGTACATTTGGCATCCTTGTAGATGTGATGCAACTACTACTTCTAGAACTAAAACTATTGCAATATGAGTTGCAATATAATTTATATTGTGATGCCGGCAGAAGTTTAGCATTTTAATACCTTCTTAAAATGTGATGATTTTATATTATGCAAAAGGTGAGTACGTAACTGTAAACTTAATCATTACGATAAAATACGTCAGAATTTACATACTACTACTCCTATGACAACGACAACTACGGTTACTACTACTACTACTACTACTACTACTACTACTACTACTACTACTACTACTACTACCACTACTACTACTACTACTATTACTACCACTACTACTACTAAAACTACTACTACTTCTGCTACTACTACTACCACTACTACTACTAAAACTACTACCACTTCTACTACTGCTACTACTACTACTACTACTACTACTAATTGTACTACTACTACTACTATTACTTCCACTACTTCCATTACTACTACTACTACTACTACTACTACTACTACTACTACTACTACTACTTCTACTACTACTACCACTACTACTACTACTACTTACTTCCATTACTTCCATTACTTCCATTACTATTACTACTACTTCTACTACTACACTACTGCTACTACAGACCCTAATTCTATTCCTGTTTGTCCTTTGTTTTCTTAGAATTAAATTCTCTCTTCGTGTAAGTTTATCTGACGAAACTGCTAATTAGGCAACTAAATATCTTTCCAGGATGCTTTATGATTAGACTGTGAAGACACCACCCCGATCTGAAACACGATACTTACAATCAGCACAGCGGTACCCTCATGCTCGATCGGTGACCTCGTGTGACACGGGAAGGAGTCGGGCGGACCAATCAGACCGCTCTGGTTGTTCTCGCCAAGGCTGAAATCACGTAAAAGGCGAGACGAGACAAATATCAAGGAAAATTCAAACTGCCTGCAAGTAGTTAGCTAAATAACCAATTACAGTGTGTATCCAAAAAGATGGGACAAGTGAAAAATATTTTTATTATACGAAAATAACATACAACCTAGTTATGTTGGGTATTTCCATAAAGCTAAAAGAACATACATTTTAATACCAGTTTTTAAAATTTAATTTGGTTGTGTCAGTCCAGAGACTACGATAATTTTCTGCAATGACCCGAAATTGCTTTTGTCCCACTATACACTTGTGCTTCATATGAAAATTTTGCAACTTCTGACAAAGATAACATAAAAAGATCGTAAATGATTGTGAAATTGTTCAGTGGTCATTGCAAACATGATTCAAGCATTTTGAATTGATATTAATGATCGACGAAAGTAAATTAAATGAGATAAAGTGTATAAGAAAGAATAATTTTTCTGCTTTGATACGGTATCAAATACATATACTCTTTTGAAAAGATTTAACACCTAAAATATAACAAAAATAGTAACTACCCCCTTTTTCAAACTACCATGACTTTTTAACGGAATAAGTTTTAGCAAAATTATTTGGCAGGAGTATTTCTACATTTATTGACTAACACCTGTGTGAAAATGCGACTGACCCTAAATCCATGCATGAGTGAGCATACATTAAATGCAAAAATGTCACTTTTCAAAAGTCACAGGAGTCATCTCTTATGCCAAAATAATGGTAAATAATGGTATTTTATGCTTTGTTCATAAAGTGTGCTCACCACGACATGTTTACAACCCCTTATGTTCGTACAACATGTAAATATACATTTTGCTGTAAAATATTGGACTCTAATTTTTTTCAATAAACTTACTGGATTTTGCAATTTCAAACTTGAGGAAGGTGGATATTTTTTAAATGAGCTCATTGAAGCGTAAGTAAGGGGGTCAAACGATGAATGATTAACGCGTAATTATTCACCAGAAATAAAATTGTCAAAATCCTGCATCACAAATTCCCCAAAATGACCCTTGTGACTTTTGAAAAGTGACATTTTTGCCTTTAATGCATGCTCGCTCATGCATGGCTTGACGGAGCAATCACATTTTCACACATAAGTTAGTCAATGGGTTTAGAAATACTCCTGCTAAATTATTTCGCTGAAACGTATTTTGTTAGAAAGTTATGGTAGTTTGAAAAAGGGGGTAGTTACTTTTTTGTTGTGTTTTATTTCTTTTCCAGACTGTAGGAAATTATGTGGGTGTGTGATTGCAGTGAGCCTCTGCCATTCACGATCGTTTATTTTAATGACATATACTTCGTTACTTACATGTGCCATGGATCTGCAACAATCACACTTGTGACCCAGGAGCATGTGTCTGAAATTTTTTTTTAAAAAGACAAGACTTATTCAGAATGAAATATTGTACTTAAACATCACATTTTATAGTAAAGCTCAACTTTATTCAACGTGCAACAAGGGTTAATTTTCTGTGTTTTTTATTGACGAATATTTATCTTTTTTTAAGGCGGTGAATCTCTTTTGCACACTTTCAGCAGCACAACAAAACATCACCCATGACTTTAGGCTAGAACGTATATGTGAAATCTGTAAAAAATTAATTGTTACCTAGAATTTGAATAATACGCCAATCATTAACTTTTAGTAAGTCTCCATGTGAAGCTCACTGAACTAAGTCAGTTCAGTAGTAGTATTTCAGTATTCATGTATTGGTCTATCAATGATAATCAGCATGAGATTTATGTATAAAATTCACCATGTTCTTGAATACATATGGTATCAATAAATTTCACATAGCATACATAATGAACACTAGCATCAGTATCTCCCTAAGAAAACGTCTAGTGAAAAGCCTAGTGTGGAGAGTGACTTTGTACGGCTGCGAAACTAAAGCTGTTCGTAAGTTCACTGAAGTTACGAACGACTTTACGCACGACTGGTGATACCTTCTTGTACTACATGTAAATGCATGAGAAACTGATTAGCACCCAAGAAAGTATCACCAGTTGTTCGTAAAGTTGTTCGTAACTTACGAACAGCTTTATGAAACACCAGCATGGACTCTGAGGAAAGACGATTGTAAGAGATTGGAAGATATATGGCGAAGCATGTTTAAAATCAAGTGGGCTGAGAGACTGCATGAAGAGGTGCTTGTTATAGCAGGAGAAACGCGAAGCCTCCTGAACACGATTAAAAACAAACAACGAAAATGGATTGGTCACATACTGAGACGCGATAACATGATGCGTGACATGATTGAGGGGAGAGAAGATGGGAAAAGAATGCGTGGAGGCCAAAGAACAAAGATGTTGGACATGATCATGAACCGAAACACTTACCAGGAATTTAAAACAAAAGCTCAGGACAGGAAAGAATGGTGAATGATGGACTTTTTCTATAACGGACATGTCACACTGACATATCACCAATCATGATGATGACGTAGTGAACACCCAAGGGTACACTTTTAAAAATCCCGGGTCAGACTGACTCGGAAAAGGAATCAGTTGGGGCACACTCGGAAAAGGGTCAGTTTCAACCAAATTCCGGGTCAAGTTTGACCAAAAGCTGAGTCATCCTGACCTGGATTTTGGTCAAACTTGACTCAGAATGTGGTTGAAACTGACCCTTTTTCGAGTGTGCCCCCAACTGATTCCTTTTCCTAGTCAGTCTGACTCGGGATTTTTAAGAGCGTAAGGGTCTGAAAGTAGACTATATATTTTTTATCTTGAATTAAATTATTCAAAATAAAACGTTAAGTACAAAGTGAGTTTGTATTTCCTTCACTTTGCTTGGGGTTCTTTAATGGTATTTTTTCTATACACCATGGTATTCATTCTGAATCACTTGTAAAAGAGTCAACTTTTCATTCATTTGTTTTAAGATCTACTTACCCTGAAAATAACTAATTATTATGTGTAGAAAAAAAATGATACTTACAATTCGGCTTGGAGGTATAAATCGATTCGTTGTAAAAAGACGATTCGGACCAAGAGTCGGAAGAGGATTGGGGCGGTGGTTTCGGCCCATTTTGCGACCACAGTGCTAGAGTGATCGAAGAAGAGGACAAAAAGTGAGTAAGTTGGGGTAAACATTTCGCCCAGGAAAGTAGGCCTATCATTTCTCCCCAAAAAAAATGCATTAAAGACTTCAATTTAAGATAGAGTTGAGCACGCAACTCAGACTGTGTTTATTTGTTTTAACGGAGCTCTAAAGCATAATTGTACATGAAATATAAATGATGAAATAACATATGATCTTGATAACTACTTATCAAAATACTAGGTGTTAAAAATAAAATTGGCTATTTTTTATGTACTAACACAAAAACTATACACCAGATATTACTGGCATGAGTATGAGTTATAGCTGAAGAGTGAACATTTTTGTTGGAGGTGGTTTCAATACGATATCAATAATCAGTTTTATGTAATTCATGCTCATTTAAAATGCTAGCGTTGAGATTTTGCTCAATATCCCCCTGTACAAAATTCAGACTGCACAGAAATCAAATGGTGTGTGTGAGAGTGTGTGTCTAGTCCCCACACAATAGCATTCAAGCAATGGACAATGGCTGGAATAGTACACGTTGGAAACTTTGGTATGCCAGTTTCATTACGTCCAGATTAGATAAATGCTTTATTAATATTCATTAGTAGCTAGTGACTAGCTAGACTATATCACTATCCACAGCGTATGTCTGTTGCTGCATTGTGTGTGGACAAGGCACATCACTCTCACACCACAGCCATTATTTGATTTCGTGTACCGCGTCTCTAACTGTTGTACAGGGGGGTTTGATTTTGAGCAAATCTGAAACTCTAAACTTTTTCAATAAGTCATCCAATTACATAAAACTGGATGATTAATATCGTAATTGAACCACCATCCAACAAAAATGGTCCACTCTTCAGCTCATAACTCAAACTCATGCCAGATTGCTATCTGGTGTATATTTTTTTGTGCTATATTACATATCAGAACTTAACCAATTATTATTTTGTAACATCTTAGTAATATGGAGGGCATACAGAATTCTTGGCGTGACAGATACAGGGGAGATCGCATAAAATTCTGGATACATGTTTGCACGTAATTTGATCACGGAAGTCATTCTGTGAAAATGAATCAAATCCTGCATTATCAACACCGTGCGGCAAAACTGTCTCACTATGTTGACATACTTTGACCACATTGTTTTTTTTTTTTTTCTGGCAGGCGAGGCCTTTGAATTACTTACAACCAGAGAAAGATACGACGACGACGACGACGACGACGACGATGTCGCAGATCGACGCCTGCGATGGCGACTGAAGACTCGCATCACGGACGCTGTATTTATAACCACAGCCCTACCACTGTGTAGACATGAACCAATGCAATAAAGGTGTATAATGTTCGCTTTGACATGCTTGTTTACAATCAATTACCAGATTCAGCAGTTAGGCGAAAAATATATGACATCACATTTTCACCTCTCTGAATAATTTCTTTCATTCACTTTGATAATAAACTTGTCCGGCCTCTGACTATTAACATAACAATGTCAGGAATTGCGAGCCTTGTATTGGTTCCTATATTTATCGTGTCAATACCGGCAACCAGGGTAAGCCAGGTATTGTCGCCAGCCCAGGTTCGGTCCCCACTGGCTTCATTTTTTTTCTGACATGATTGTTGATGATTGATGATGCAATCGGTAGTGAGTCGGTGATGATGATGATTCGATGATGATTGATGATGAAATGATGATGTGATGATGATGATGATGATTGATGGTGGTGGTGTTGTAATGGTGATATGATAGTGGCTTCGGTGGTGCCGTGGTGATGAATGATGATGATGATGATGATAATGATGATAATGATGATAATGGTAGTGATTCGTGATGATCGGTGGTGGTTGGTAATGGTTGAGGATGATAGTGGTGGTGATGATGATAATGATATTGATAATGTAAGGATCATGATGATGATAATGTTAATAATACTGATGCAAGCAAGAAGAGAAGAACAGTAGAAAAGAAGAAGAAGAAGAAGTAAGAAGAAAGAAGAAGAAGAAGAAGAAGAAGAAGAAGAAGAAGAAAGCAGTAGAGAGAAAGAAGGGAAGAAGGAAGAAGAAGAGAAGAGAAGAAGCCAGAAGCAGAGAAGAAAGCAAAGAAAGAAGAACAAGAAGCAGGAGGAGGAGAAGAGAAGAAGAAGAAGAAGAAGAAGAAGAAGAAGAAGAAGAAGAGAAGAAGAAAAAGAGAACAGAGGAGCAGAAGAAGTAGTCAAGAGAATTGTGATAATTATCTTTATAAATGGAGCATGATGTCTTCGCTGCGCTTGATGCGTTTTTTTTATGTACATTTAACGGGATATAACATACGGAATTGGATAATTGTAGTGGACATATTTCTTCCTCTTAATTATACAAATATTACAAAAATAGTATGTGGCCGTAGATAAGGATAAAAAAAAATTCAAGTCATTTCGAAAATTGGCCTGTTTCGGGGTTTTGATGCCCGCGAGGTATGTGAAAAACATGGTCTACAAGAGTACCGAGGACTGTAACGTCACTGTCGGTTCAGTGTGCGACATGGCGGAACCAGGTGCAGACGGCGTCGCCAGCTGTGTTCTACCAATAGGGAGAGCTGCAGTTGCAGAGCGTTATGTTTGGCATTGTCCCACATGTTTCCGAGACAGTTTGACATCATCAACTACTGCTCTCTATACATTAATGGCATTGTTTAACTTTTTTGAGTTCAATAAAAAAATAAAAAAGTCAAACTTTGATATCTGAGCGACATGATATTGTTTGAATGGACAAATTAACACCCTAGAATACAAAACTTTAGGCAGTTATGCTGTCACTAGCAAATTATGTGCAGATAAATATCCTCACATGAATTAATATCCTGTGGACATTTTGTAACACAGCAGTCTGTGGGAGAAAACTGCGATGGTCGCTAAAATGATTTCCAATTTTTAAAAGCATTTAATGATCATTGGAAGTACAGTTTTTATAGCACCATTTTTAGACCTTATTAGAGACATTTGTATAACGTAGCTCGGAGATTGAAACGGTCAAATTGTTCAATGATGCTTTTAAAATCACCATTTATAAGAAAGAGACACACTTCATAAGTCTATCGGTATACATCATGTACATTGTACATATTAACAATTCAAACAAAACGCGTCGCGGTATACCCTGAAAATAATTAACATTTAATTGCCTTCACTTTGACAAGGTTGGCGCGACATTGATCACCTAGATACGGTTTGTCTTCAGCGTGAATTGGTTTCATCAAAATGATGCAAACTTCAAAGAGCTCGAAGAAGGCTTTGTGTTGCATCTATGTTTGCGTCCTTATTGTGACGGAAAATTAGCGTAATTACCCCCTCGAAGAATTCATTAGATGATGAAGAGAAGAGCACTTGAGATCGATCACCGAAGTAGACTAGACAGTTACGTTTCTTGTCTGCGCAAAAAATAGAAAACAGTATAAAGTGTATAGGGGCATTATGGGGAATTACCCCCCCCCCCCCTTGCCGAGAAAGGTCCAAGTGACTCTTAAGGCGTATGCACAACTAGTAGTGCAATTTCAGCATTTTGTAAATACAACCGTTATCAGGTTATCGTTCATATGCAAAGTGATGCAGTTCACAGCGCTTTGCAGATATTATGTTAAGCTCCAATCCCCATACCTCACCCCCTTAACATGTTTACGACATTGAATACATGTATGTACAATCACTGCACTAACACATCATTACACTTACAATTAAATCACTAATTAAATTTCAATACACATCAGGTTTGGTTTGAGATGATGTAAATTTGCTACTATAATTATGCTGATAGAAATATTTACTGTATACTGGCTTAAAGAAAAGCCGCTATTAAACGACCCCTGGAACCCATGTAGGCCTATATTGACTTCTTATGATGCACATTTGTCCGTATATCACCAAATCACTAATTATTTCGTAGAAATATGTTAAATATATCTTTAAACGTCTAAAAAATTTATCTCCAGAT
>JZLH01S0633143.1:726-16319 GCA_001188425.1 Eucidaris tribuloides | reverse complement strand
ATGTATTTATGTGTGTATGTGTGTATGTGTGTATATGTGTATGTGTGTATGTGTGTGTATGTGTGTGTATGTGTGTGTTTATGTGTGTATGTGTGTATGTGTATATGTGTGGATGTGTGGATGTGAGTATGCGGGTATGTGTGTATGTGTGTATATGTGTATGTATGTGTGTATGTATGTATATGTGAAAGTGTGTATGTGTATGTGTTTATGTGTGTATGTGTGTGTATGCGTGTGTATGTATGTATGTGTATATGTGTGTATGTGTGTGCATATGTGTGTATGTGCATATGTGTGTGTATGTGTGTAAGTGTGTATGTGTGTATATATGTGTATGTGTGCATGTGTGTTGTGTGTATGTGTGTGTATGTGTGTATGTCTGTATGTCTGTATATGTGTATGTGTGTATGTGAGTATGCGTGTGTGTGTATGTGTGTATGTGTGTATGTGTGTATTTTGTATATGTGTAAGTGTGTATGTGTGTATATATGTGTGTGTGTGTATGTGTGTTGTGTGTATGTGTACGTATATGTGTATGTCTGTATATGTGTATGTATGTAAGTGTGTAAGTGTGTATGTGTGTATTTGTAGAGTGTATCTCTTTGTGTCATCTCTGAAGAGACTTGAACTCGGATTTTAGTCTTGGATCTAATAGGACCGATGTCTCAATCAAATGTTGCAAAATGAGCACTTAGAAAAAAATACAAAGAAGGAGAAAATGAAAGGTCCTAATTAGTGCATGTATGATGTGATGCCATTTTGGGGAGAAAAACGTTTCATTTGCCATACATGTAGGCCTATAATATAAATTAATTCCTATAAAGCAAACTACGTTGATTTTATTGTAATGATTTTCCCACAGAAGTACTTTGACCCAGAAACGTAACAAGATACGAAGCCTACGAGAAGAGACACATTTATCGATCGACATAATTATAAAGAACTTAATTTCAATAGGTGCTAAATCATTTTCATTGACTTTGGCGAAAATGAATTGTTCTACTTTAATGCAAATACCTGTACGACTGTACGACTATACAGGGTGGCCCAGAAAGAATGCTACGAGTATAATCGCTAATTTCTTCACCATTATTGGCAAAATGTCAATAATTTTTATTTCGTTGGTTAGAACGTTCTTTTTCCAATAAATTGATACCAAGATCATTGATTTTGAGTAAGGCGTTATGATTCTAGGGCCATTTTTCGGAGGCAATGCAATTTCCCAAATTCGCCAATTTTTCTACAGCGGCGGTCATCGGAACGCCTAGATATTGTGGTATCTGAGCTTGCCATACCAGCCTGCATACCAGACAAACCGCGATGACAATGGAGGTGTAGCTAGCATCGTCTTCTTTATGAAAGCGAGGGCATTCCAGGCTTTCATAAAGAAGACGATGCTAGCTATGGATTTGCGCCACTGGAAACATCCAAGATTTCTTTCTTCAGTTCTTTTTTTTTTTTTGGTTAGTAATTTGTACTTATTGATTACTGTTCGATTTGATGTTGATTTTTATCTTTACACATAAGTTAGATAAATTCAATTCAAATTAAAAAAATATATAGTAAAATATACAATATTTTCTGCTTACTCATGACAATTGGCGTCAAATTTTATTGGTTGGTTTGGTTGGTTCGTTCGTACGTCATGTCTGACAGCTCATGACTCCTGAGATGCAGTGCCATGCCTGACGATCCTGAACAAGGGCGTAGATCCTGTTAGTGTCAGTTGACAGTCGGGTTACAGTTTTAATCTGGTCAAACCATCTACTTTTTGGGCTTTTTTGCTTGCGTTTGTCTTCAACCTTGCCTTGTAAGAGAACCTTTTCTAGGTTGAGACCGCTCCGTCTTATATGGCCAAAACACTTCAGCATTCGACAGTATATTGAGTGTAGGAGGCGCTTTTCCACATGGATATCACTCAGAATGCTGGTGTTTGTTCTTTTTGCAGTCCATGGAATACGTAGATGCTCTCCAACACCAAATCTCAAATATATGACTGCAGTCAGCTTTCGTTAGTGTCCATGATTCGCATGCATAGCTAGGTGGCTATAGGAAAAATTAAAGCCCGAACTAAATGAGTCGTGGTGTTCCTTGAAATACCCCTATCTGTCCATATTGTAGATAACTTTAGCATGGCTGACCCTCCCATGGCCAAACGATGACGAATTTCTTGTCTGCAGCTTCCTTTAAAAATGTAGAGGTTGGACAAAATTTTGCTCAAAACACTGGGCAGAAATTTTCAGAAAATTAAAAACTGAAACTGAAGTGGTGAGTCCTTTCATTTCAAAATTATATGTTTAAGTCATTATAGATTATCCATTTAGAGCAATATCTCGGTATGATTTTGTTTTTATAAAAAAGTTAATTTCAGAGCACATTCTTAAACTGCATGCGTAAAACGGCAATCCATTATACCTTGTGCACAAAAGTGTAGAGTTGTCCCTATATCCCACCATTGTCATTGTCATTGATTTTCAATGTTTGGCCATGGCATTAAATATGATCTATAATATAGGGTCAGATATTATTACCACATTTCATCTGAAAACAAATGTTCGTAATTATGTGAACAATTATTGTAAAAGTTGACCTTCAACAGCCGGTACAGGGCCTAACTGACAAAATTACTAATCAGTCAATGTGACAGGAAAGTGAAATACAGTGGTTTACAATGCTTCCAATTAAAAAAAAACTAGAAAACTAAATCTGAACTGCATAGTCATGTAAAAAATGAAGACCTCCGGGAAGACCTCCGTCCCAAAATGGGCTAAATCAATTTTCCACTAAAATTAAGCCATTAACATCAACACATTTAGCGATAGTGTAACATTTGAAAACAAATTGCATAAACATCAACACATTTACCACCTACATAAAAATCGAACGTACAACATTTTGAAAACAAATTACACAAGCAAGGACGAAATATCTCGGATTTTAGGGGGGGGGGTTCCATATAGTGCGTTTTCAAACTCGGCCAAAGAAGTTCATTTTTCTCCAAAGTTACAAAAGTGGACTTAGCCCATTATGCAATCAAACTCTTCAAATGTATCCTTGAAAAAATACGGCGGAAAAAAAAAATCACGGCTAAATCAACAACCGGAAAGTCGCTCAGTCGGGGGGGGGGGGGGGGTCAGCGGAAAATTGTCACGGTCATGCCCTTATTGTTTGTTTATTGTTTTGATTTGCAAGTAATTCGCATGTGTGTATATTTAATTCATCACATTGTCATATTCAACTTACTTATGTTTAGGGGGCTATACTACTCGAGTCCCACCACTTTTTGTAGTCTCATGTTTTCTCATCACAATACGACTATGATTATGTGTATAATATTACTACGTATGTATGATTCATTGTACTATTTCTTTTGATGATGAACTTGAACTTAAACTTGACGTGACATTACATGTACTTCATTTTCGAGGTTAAAAGAGAAAATGACTGTCTCAAAGAGTGAAATCCAATCTGACTTTAGATTCACTCTGAAAGTGTAATTCCACTCTTACTGGAGTCAAATATATTCACTCATCTAAATGCAGTGGAGATTTCATTATTTTGTATTAGCGTGTACGTCATTCTTACACAAACAAGGTTGTTTACTCTTCAATGTGGGGGAAACAGCAACCCCTTTTTTACCATTAAGTCAAAGAGAACTCTATTTAAGTTTCAATATTTACTATGGACCTTTAAAGACCCTATGTAACATTGTTGAAGCTGATAAATATACATGTGTTCGAATGGACAAATAAACACCTAGAACAGAAAACGTTAGACAGTAATACACTGTCACTATAGCAAAATATGTACAGTGTGTCCCAGAAAAAATGGTCCAATTGGAAATTATTTGTTTAATATATAAAAATCATGTACAACCAAGTCAAGTTGGGTATTGTCATAAAGCTAAAACACCATACTTTTCAGTGCAATTTATTCTATTTCATTTTGTTGCGTCAGTCCTGAGATATATTGAATTTTCTGCAATGACGCAAAATCGCTTTTGTCCCACTATACACTATTACTATATGTAGATCTTGCACATTGTTTAAACAATCTTTTGACAAAGAAACCATTAAAATGTGTGAGAATTATCGTGAAATGGTTCAGTGATCATTACAAACATATTTTAAACCTTTTGAGGTTGTTTTTGTTCTATTATTTCCATTAGAAAGAGTAAACCCTACATTAACAAAGGAGATGTACATGTGCGGTGCAACATGAAAGCAGTGTGAATGTTCAATAACGGGATGGTCGCACAGCAGCGGCCTTACTTTACTCCTTAGGAGTTAGAGTTCAGGCGCGCCGGAACACTTTCAGTTTTGAGGGGGCAAAATCTCGACGGGGGCACATTTATGTGACAGTGTAAGATCCTCGGCGAGGGAGCGAAGCGACCGAGCGGGGGAGGGTGTGAAAGGGGGATACCCCGGCCCCTCCCACGGTAGGGACTTTTTGTAAAATAGAGTATTAAAGTCGCGTTTATAAGGCATTTAAAAACAAATTTCTAGGGAATTAAACATAGGAAAAATTCACTGCGAAGGAAAGTTATTAATTTACTAAGTACGAGCAGAGCGAGCGAGCGCTTCAGAATGTATATATTTTCACGTCTGATCAATTAAATTTTGTATTACGCTATATTGACTGAAAATAACAAAGTCACATTGTCGTGCAATTATCCTTTCAGAAACATTTATTTATACACATAGGCGTATGGGACCTCTTCATTTTGGGGGGCAATTTTTTTGCCCGAATATTCATTTTTAGATCTGTACTGCTAGGGGGTGAAAGGGGATCCCCTGCAGGTTGTATGTAGAATGTGTTGATAAGGTGGCTGTGAGTGCCCCCTGTTTTGCCTTAAAAAAAATATGCATGAAAAGGTTATTCACACTGCAGGAAAATAAGGATTGATATTGATTTTGAATAGTCACATAAAAACGTAATTGGGGAGAGTCTGGGAGGGGGTTTCCCCCTCCCAGGGTGAGAAAATTTTGCATTTTCACTTTCAAACCAATAGAGTTTTTGCCCCTTTTATAGACAAATGAATCTGTATTTCATTGACTTGCAATTCGTTATTTTCGCTAATAAGAAAAATTAGAATTAGTGGTTAGGTCGTATTGCCTCGCCCCCCATAATTTTGGTAACATGAAAAAATCATAAAAAGTAATTCCCAATTATGTTTAAAGAATATGAAAGGCACTACAAAACTGTTAAATTTTACATGAAATACCAGTAAATACACATATTGTTAAATTTTCCAAACTTTTAGAATTCAATTATTGCGCGCGGAGCGCGCCGAAAATTTGGACATTTTTGGAAATTGGCTTCTTCCCAACAACAAAGAAAGATATCAGTTAGCCGTTAAAAGATTAATTTGAATATTAAAATTTAGTGGTTTTGACGAACTTGCCCATTATTTTTATTGACTTTTAGGCTGTTTTTGCCTAAATTTTTCCATCGCTTTTGTCCAAATTTTCAATTTTGATTTCTTTTTTGGGGGGGGGGGCATCCCCCCCCCCCCGCCCCTAGTCTCCTAAACCTATGTTTATACATATTTATATGCGCGAACGACGCGAGCGAGGGCTGATGAATTTTCATTTCTCATGAACGTACGTACATTTGTGAGCCACTTCCATTTTGCCATTCGGTTTTAGTCTGAAATGTATTCATTAAAAGCTTAAACGTGACCGCATTGTTCGAGCAATGATAAATATTCTTATATTGCTAGAAAGCTTAGAAGAAAAGGCAAAATGAAAGGGTTTACTAAAGGTATGTTTCACAGGGCACACTCGTCGAAGGACGCGAGGCTATCATCTATTTCGCATTTTTAAGTTATGAAAGTGACAAATTTCAGACAAGAAAAGTGCCTTTATTGTTCAATTAGTCTTTAAATAATTGATTATTTTTTACCTTTTCAGGGGGCACATTGGGGGGGGGCAAAAACTCGTTTTGCCCCCCCGAAATTTTATTGGGGGGGCCAAGTGCCCCCTCTGCCCCCCCCCCGCTTCCGGCGCCCTTGTTAGAGTTTATGGCCTTTTAACATCAAGAACCACAGAGTATAACATATTTTATCAAGAATAAATGTTCTTGAGGGTTCTTTCATTATTGTTTTCGTAATTTAAGTTGTTAATTAGTGTTGATATTCATTGTAATTGACATATTCTGCTTTTTAAGTGTCATTGTTGATTTTCACCATCAACACGAAAAGTGGGACAAACGCGATTTTGCCTGACTGCACAAAAGTAATCATAACTTTTGATTTCTAAAAGTAGATTAAAAGAAATCAACTTTATCAGAAAGAAAATTTATTCTGCTTTAATATGATACCAAATACACATACCTTTTGAGAAAAAAAATTACCTTAAATAATTTTCTCCCGATTGGACCATTTTTTTTTTAGACACACTGTACAGATGAAAATCAGGATAGGAATTATTGTCCTATGGACGAAAATTCTAGAACATAGCAGTCTTTGGGGGAAACTGGAAAGGTCGCTCAATGATTTCCAATTTTTAAAAACGAATAAATGATCGTTTTGAACTACAGTTTTATTTTTTCAGGGCCTAATTCTTTAAATCTTTTCACAGACACTATAGTAGCATGGCCATGGAGGATCATGTAGCTCAGATATTTGAACTGGAAACATTATTAAATGGTGATTTAAATATTGTGGATATGCATTATGTGGCCTTGATCCTGGTAGAAAAATCGCTGTCTCATGTAAATTATATTAGTTGGGCGACATAAAACCATTCACCGGTTCAATTTGTTTTTGGGGTTTACCAAGTGTTTCCAAAATGTCGTCCCATGGACCACAGAATGCTTATTAATGTTAAGGATCCTTATGCGATAAAGCCCGTTTAATTTGGAAGGTCCTTTATTCCCACTCCGTTGTTCTCACTAGACACGAGATACAGTTGTACTCTTTGCTCATTCTAATTTGATATAAGAAAGAATCATACCTTACCTGTACACTGTAAACTTTTGTTTCGCGAGAAGAAACGCTTTCCTACACAAATGCTATTACTTTGTAAACATGTTTAGAGGCTGAACGTCGTGTGTCAAATCAGTAAACATCCGTGTCTATACGTCCTAAAAACTAATTGACAATACATTTTCTAAACACATCCTTGATATCATTTCCTAATCACTAGTATTTAATTGTTAAACACGCTGTAGTGTACTGCAAAGTTAGTTTATTCATAAGGATTTGTCGGAAGAATACAAAAAATGACAATTTTCATTAAATATTTTAATTTTAAAAAATGACAATTTTCATTAAGTACAAATTTCTTTCCAAAAATTGTCATTTTTATTTTTCCGACAAACCCGTTTCTTTTTATTCCTATACAACAACACAATGAACACAGTTAAAAATCCAGATGTTGAACATGCGGTATGCGCATTGTGCATTTTTTTTGTGTGTGATGGGCCTAAAACTATTAGGGGCCTGCAGACTTGTTCCGTTTTAAGTAACGTCGAGACATATCGCTTCGTCCTCCAAAGCTGGAAGGGCTTCCAAGAAAAGCTGAGTATCTTCACCTATTGACTTTGACTCAATCTAACTGCATTATTTGTATGTCTGTGGGAAAAATGCATCTTATTCTTCACCTATATACTCAAAAGTATTGCAACATACACTATAACGCATGCATTTTGAGTTGAAGGGGTCTTTCCATAATGATGTCCTTATGAAGTTTATGATTGGAAAATGCAAAATTATTTGAAAAGAAATCAATAATTGTTATTCTTTCTTTCTTCTCCAAGGCGGAGATATTATCAAATGCAGGTGCGCCCACGGCAGAGGGGCGGGAACATGAAATTTAACATTTTTTTTCGCCTCTCTGTAGGGGTGGGGTGTTAATTCACACTAGTATCGTAATTCCGTTTCATATTTCCTGTGAACCGGTTTTGATGGCTTGGAGAGACTTCCTACAAACAAAAAATGTCAGTGTGCTCCTCTGATGCGGTCCCTGAAAGAAGACACCACGCCGCAAAGACGAAAGCGCCTCCTATCTTCATAAGATAGCGATAAGGAGGATACGCCCCATATTTCAGAAAAGGACCTCCTAAATTGTAATATCTTATTCTTTCTCAGTTCTAAAGGCGGTTTATTATTGCAAACATCCTAAAATTTGCTGTAATGCGACTTTTTAGTACATTTGATATAATAATGTGGAGAGAAGGCCATCATCTTTACATTAGTAGCCTTATCCTCCTTATCACTATCTTATGAAGATAGGAGGCGCTTTCATCTTTGCGGCGTGGTGTCTTCTTTCTGAGACCGTGTCAGAGGAACACAATGGCATTTTTTGTTTGTTGGAAGTCTTTCCAAGCCATCCAAACCATTTCACCGGAAATATGAAACTGAATTACAATGCTAGTGTGAATTAACACCCCACCCCTATAGTGAGGCGAAAAAAATGTCAAATTTTATGTTCCAGCCCCTCTGCCGTAGGTGCGCCTGCATTTGATAATCTCTCCGCCATGGAGAAGGAAAGAAAAACAATTATTCATTGATTTCTTTTGAAGTAATTTGTTATTTTCCAATTATGGACTTCATTAGGACATCATTATAGAAAGACCCATTCAACTCAAAATGCATGCGTTATAGTGTACGTTGCAATACTTTTGAGTAGGGAGGGTATGTCAATTCAATTTATTACTCACTCAAACTACCATTCGAAATATATATATTTCGGTGTTATCATTTTGTCTCAATACTTTAAACTTTAACTTCTTCAATATTTTGTACTTGTGCAATCATTGTATGTTCCTTTTGCTATTCCTCACTTATGTCAATTCAATAGTTTACTCACCAAACCATATTTTAAATATATTTCATGTTCACTCAAGATATTATTTTGTTTAAATGTAATACATGTATAATTATACCTAACACTTTATTTTCTTCATGTTCTCCAGCATTTGTCTTGCTAAAAAAAAACTTTAGTTGTCTTTTGAAAAACTTGCATATGTTCATGGATTTTGTGCTATTTTCCGGTTTCCTTTTCTCTTAATCAAATTCTGTTGTTAAGTCAGCCATACTACGTTTTCACATATTTCATATCGATGAGAGGTAATATTTTATTTTAATGCAATATATGCAATTTACTTTACTTCTTGAATAATTTTCTTGCCAAAAACGTTAGTTGTTTTTTGAAAAATATCCTATACCTCTCCACGGATTTTTTTTTTTAATACGCCAGTTTCTTTTACTTTTAATTCACTTTTTAGATTGATAATTTCATTCATCCTGCTCTTTTAGTATAAGTTATTTCAATCATTTGTAAACAACATTATATATTTGTGTTCATGCTGTTTATAAATTCTGGCCAAATTATCATGTATTATGTATTCATATTATCAACAGATCATATTATTTCCAGTACTTTGTTTGATTTATTGTGAATGCTATGTTTCTTTTTATATGTGTTTACTTATTATTTTAATATGTATAATTTTATGGTCCCATTAAGAAAGACTGTCGTGTTGACAGAGCTGATTATGGGCACATCCATTCGTTTTATATTATTTTTATGTTTTTATACGAAATAAATACTATACTATACTATATATATATACTATACATTACTATACTATACTATATATACTATACATATAACTATACTATACTATACTTATACTCTGCTAATTCCTTTGTTCATGAAAGTGCTGTAAACTGGGTTAATGCATGATATTTTTTGTTGCGCTCAGGAAGAAGCCCCAGACTATGGCGCACACCATGTTCTTCTAACGAACAGGTCTTATACTGACCCCCCCGCCATGACAAAAGGCATTATACTGACATTTTTGGTGTTTTGGAGATAATTGGCAAATGTATTTGTTCAAACGTAAAGCCTATCAGTGTCTTTTAAAAAGCGGATTTATTGAGACAAAGGGGAAAATTCTAATAAATATATTTTTTTGTTTGTCTGTTAAACTGATGTACATGAGTCCCCTACAGTATATAACTCTCAATTTTGAAAAAAATGTCAGTTATGTCCCTTTGTCATGGTGGGAGTATACGTTGGTGTTCAAGTTCAACACCAAAGAAACGACACCAATGTCTCTGACGGGAGCTGCCTAGAGAATAAGACTTGCTCCTGGTTATCATATACCGTGGTTTATGGGAGGGGCATTTTCAGAGATATGTTTGTAAAATCAATTTCTCTCCTTGGTAGTATTCGAACAGAAATAGATACAAATGCAACACCTGAGGAAAAAAAACGTCATCATTGTTAGTTCTATATACTGTAGTTGCTGATGACACTTTCAACCCTTTCTTCTGAATTCCCCACCCATGCCGGAGTTTCACAATAGATGTATGATTATTACGAAAAATTTAATGTAACAATCTAAAAATTGAATTGCTATGTCTCAACATTTAAAAGGGCAGAGGAGTGACTCACTTTCCAAATGTTGTATTTAACCTTTAACCAGCTGAATCTGACACTATAAATGTTGAATCCAGCTGGTTAAAAGGTTGGATATAACACCGTGAAAGTGTTGTAAAGTGTCGTCACTCCTCGGCCCTTTTTAAATGTTGAAATAACATATCAGTTTTTAGAGTGTATGATAGTTTGTAAGAGGGAGCTTATTCATCAAATGATTATTGCAATTAATCGTCTTTCATTCCATCGATTAATTCTACATTCTATTCTATAAATTTTATTCTACAGGCCACTACTTTATGCATTCTGCCCCAAAACTTAAGTAGTGCTACTATTTGGGAGGACCCACAGGCACGTCAGGGCCTTCCCCGATCACTATTGCCACCGAAACTACTCACCCATGGAAAGTGGTATATCATCACATAATTTTTTATGCGGAAAATAAACTTACTTGGTTTGCCCTTGATGCTCGCTTTGAACACCAACTAAAACGCACCATTGATTCCTATTGTCCGAGATAACGTGACGCTTATATTATTATTCATAGCGATATGACGCAAAGGGGAATTTACACAATGAAATCGAACCATGGGCTGGTTTGAGCTGGAGAAATCAGACATTTCACCAGATGATTTTGAGCTGTGACCACGAGTGTTGATTTCGATGAGGCGTTCTTATCGGCATTTTTGTATATAACCCCAAAAGAGTTTGTTTCATTGCGAAAATTTCCATTCGTATTTATTTGTGTTTGATTAATTTTCTGCGAAGAGGTGTGCTATATCATCATAAACAGATCGATTAACTGTTTATAACAGCAGCAGCAGCAGCAGCAACAACAACAACAACAACAACAACAAATCACCGTCAATAAATCCAGGTGATCACTCTAAGAAGAAGTTAAGCGGTACGTCGTTTGCTGGTGTATTGTCGTCTGGCAATCTGTGCGTTGTCTTGTGACGAATTACTATGGCACGCATCAGGAAAACTGGATGTAGCGGACTCCAAGTCAACTGGTACGCATCGTACGAGGCGCGCTTCTACTCTCAAGACGCGGACCGATATTTGGGTGTGGACAACCAGGGAAACATGGCTCTTATTTACGGGAGCACACACAATGAATCGCAATGTAAGTAGTTCTGCAATTCTACCCTACTAAATTTTAGCAAAAGGAAGCAATTGAGAAAAACATGAGTTATTACAAGTGAGAAATTTGTGTCTGTAATTAATTAACATTGACATAAAATGCAATGTCGCGGACTTTTGATATTAATATCTTTCAATAGAATGTTTATTTCTTCTCCACATTTTGTCTGAAGGTACAACATGTTTTATAGGTGGTTTCAATAGCATTAATAACTCAAATTTTGTCATTTGTCATTTGCTCCCTTTTGCCAAAGTTTATGGGGAAAACTTATTCGAGACTTTACAAGACTATACTTTTCGCCCAACTTTCTGAATACAAAAGAGTGAAATCTGAGACAGCGAATAATAGAAGAGGGACAATTCACGCTCAAAATAGTGGAAAACACTCTCAATATCCCTGCCGGAAAGAACACAATGTCGTCAGATTGTGTTCGCAGAGTGATCGCTGTGTGTTCGCACAGTGATCGCAGTGTGTTGGCACAGTGATTGCAGTGTGTTGGCACAGTTGTCGCAGTGTGTTGGCACAGTCATCGCAGTGTGTTGACACAGTCGTCGCAGTGTGTTCGCACAGTCATCGCAGTGTGTTGGCACAGTCATCGCAGTGTGTTCGCACAGTCATCACAGTGTGTTCGCACAGTGATCACAGTGTGTTCGCACAGTGATCACAGTGTCACTACGTGAAAATGAACCAAATCAACACTGTGGTCATCTCCTGCCAAGAAAAAAAAACATAAGGTCTTCACTGTATGACCTTTATGGCCACACATGCAGTGATCACAGTGTCACACTGTGAAAATGAACCAAATCCACATGGGGCCACACTGTCTTCATTATAATGCAAACACACTGTGGGCGACGTGTATTTTCAGGCAGGATTTGAGTTGATTTCACTCCAAATTTGAGTAGGTAAGTGGGGATTACTCCATTTTCGGAGTGAAAACCTCTCAATCCGAAGTGGACCAGACAACCCCCCCCCCCCCGTAGTCAATCTATGGTATTGGGATTGACTGGGCAGTCCAGGCACATTCATCGACAAATCCCCCACACAGACGCGCTTGTGAAATCTGCCCATGGGTGTAGGCAAGGCGGGTCGGAAGGGTCGTAAGACCCCTCAAAATTTCAAAAGGTCCACATTGTTCCAAAGACATTTTTTTGAGGGCCTTTTCACGATGACTTAAATTGAAAAGCATCAATCAGTTACATTTTAATCGCATCTTGCTGTTATTTCACTGTGAAAAGGTAAAAACAAATGGTGATCAGCCCCCCCCCCTAGAAATTCTTTCATCGTGAAGAGGTCCAAAATCCTATGATTACGACGCACCCAGAAACAAAAAATCACGGTACACCCCTTGTTGCCTTGACTATTCAAACTTAGTGAAACTTGCCAAGAAGAACTATTTTGTTTTGTAATTTGATAAATGGAGAGAAATATTTTCGCCAAATTTCCACTGACCTAAAATTCATGAGAACTACCAAATGTTTTAGTTTGAATTTTTCTTCATTTTTTGAACAGTTGCTGTCGATCCATTGGCGTTTTGAGTCACGAGTTGTTTGAAAGAGGGAGAACAGAAAACCCCCGAAATGCTAGTCAACGCGTTTATATTGCGCAAGAATAATAATTTTAAAAAAGTGGAATGTCGCAATTCACAATCTGAGGATATTGCACGAAACAGACATGATGGGAAAATCATGCCAAGGACATCATGTCAAAACACACAAAGGGGAAAAATAGTTTATAATAATAATGACACATTTTTTATACAGCGCACAACAGGAAGGCATTACTGCATGTATCTGTAATAGCGCTTTACAGAGCGCAGATAGGAGTGGAAATGGTGCAATGGTTGTGTGAGATTATAAATGTGTGGGGTTTTTTTTATTACATCCATTTTTTGTATGTTTATATGCCACTAAGATATTTCGTAATCGTGAGATTATATGAAAAGCTAAATAAGTGTATCTTCAAATTGCAGCTGAATTGTTGGTATGTTTCCATACTCCTGATGAATTTCCGGCAAGTTATTCCATATAAAACAACAGCTGCAAATGAAATTGACATTTCCGCGTATATGAGTTTGTCACTGTGTGGGACAAAATAATTACGACTTTTTACTGGAATGTACTTAGTGAACATGTGCTAAAAATTCAGTGAGATAAGACGAAGCAAAACATATTAATATGGCATAAGCAAATCAAAATAGGTAGCCAATGTATATTTTTTTTTATGACAGGGGATATTGGTTCATATTTCTTTGTTCATGTTACGAGTCGCGCTGCTGAATTTTGAACAAGGTGTGATGTTTGAATTTGACGAGACGGAAGAACACAAAGCAAATTCTTACACGAATCAAAATGGTACAATTCACAAGTTACAATTCCGCGAGGAGAGCATCTATGGGTCACAACATCTTATTGCACAATGATATATTCCAGAGGGTACGGCGAATACATTTCCTTTCGTGAGAGAGAAATGAAACTAATGTATATGAGAATCATGCCAAAGACAGTATGTATATTTACAGAAACAATCTATAATTTGGCTTTGGCAAAAACATAAAGTAAACACTCAAAAATATGATTAGCTTTTCTCTTTATTTTCCCCGATTTATCGGTATATTATAATTACAGAAATAATTGTTGGTAACAGACATGTGTATGAAATGTTTCCGGGTTATTCAGAGGTATATACTAGTTATCAAATGTATAGACAGTTCCACAGATGCGGATGTTGTTTTAACACATACTTATACTTGTTTCCATACTCCACAGATACGTTCAAGATAAATCTTTTCAATTCAGTCAATAAAACAGAGGGTTTACCGGCAGTTCTGTGCTATGGATCGCGTTGTATGGCGACAACTTCAGACGGTGCTAGTATTACTCTACAGGTACGGTATCATACTGCCAGCGGTATGATCGTAACAATTATCTATGTTGCATTTCTGTAATTTTGGAACACTTTTGCATTTAAACTTTATGAATGTAAGTCTATTTGTAACACACTATACTTCGTCTACCACATGTTTTCATTCTGATACTACTCTTTTTATAAGCACATTTTATATACACAGTAAGGAAAGGAAAGGCGGTGCAGGCTTATGCCAACATATTTTGGACTTAGTTACCGGGATATTTTTGGCTCTGCCCCCCCTTTTTTAACAGGTACCTGTTACGCCACTGGAAGAAGGAGGACAATAAGAAGCACAGCTACAACTAGTAATAATAACAGCAGTAGTAGTAGTAGTGGTGGTGGTAGTAGTAGTAGTAGTAGTAATAGTAGTAGTAGTAGTAGTAGTAGTAGTAGTAGTAGTAGTAGTAGTAGTAGTAGTAATAGTAGTAGTAGTAGTAGTAGTAGTAGTAGTAGTAGTAGTAGTAGTAATAGTAGTAGTATAGTAGTAGTAGTAGTAGAAGTAGTAGTAGTAGCAATAATATCATTATCATTATCATTATCATTATCATCATCATTATCATCATTATTATCATCATCATCGGCATTATCGTCATTATTATTATCATTATTATTATTATCATTATTATTATTAGCCTATTATCATCATCATTATTAGTGGTGGTGGTGGTGGTGGTGGTAGTAGTAGTAGTAGTAGTAGTAGTAGTAGTAGTAGTAGTAGTAGTAGTAGTAGTAGTAGTAGCAGTAGTAGTGGTGGTAGTAGTGGTAGCAGTGGTAATACTAGTAGTAATATATAGTTTCATCATCATCATCATTATCATCGGTGTTATCATCATTAGTAGAAGTCGTAGTCGTCGTAGTAGTCGTATTAGTCGTAGTAATCGTAGTAGTCGTAGTAGTCGTAGTAGTAGTCGTCGTAGTAGTCGTAGTAGTCGTAGTAGTCGTAGTAGTAGTCGTAGTCGTAGTAGTCGTAGTAGTAGTCGTAGTAGTCGTAGTAGTCGTAGTAGTAGTAGAAGTAGTAGTAGTAGTATCATCATCATCATCATCATCGGCATTACCGTCATCCTCTTTTTTTTTTCTCTTCTTCTTCTTCTTCTTCTTCTTCTTCTTCTTCTTCTTCTTCTTCTTCTTCTTCTTCTTCTTCTTCTTCTTCT
>JZLH01S0633141.1:48089-60194 GCA_001188425.1 Eucidaris tribuloides | reverse complement strand
GAAATTTTGAAAAAGCCATTGGAAACCACTAATAAAAACCATTAAACACGGCATTAAAAGACTGTTTAAAACATACAGAAATTGTCAATTTTTCGGTGCCCACTTTACGCCGCAAAAACTTGCTTTATGATTGCGCGCGCAGAGCCGCCCCGAAAATTTGCGGCATTTGTCACTTTGCCACGCCCCCCATCCGAAACATGGATCGGACGCCCCCTGGAATCCCTTAATGCACTGACGGCAGAAGACACCCCCCCCCACTAGGCACCATGCATCTCCCCTCCCCCCCCCCAAAAAAAAAACGAAAAGAAAAAATAAAATAAAATACAAACAGCAGTTGTTAGCTCGTTACTTTAACTTCAGCAGTCGCAAAACACCTCAAACTTCCCTACAAAAGGGGGAGCGGTTTTTAGCCCACCATTGTCACTCCGGGCAGCTAACGACGCCTGTGACACTCAAATATCGTTATCAAAACCCTCTAGCTGGCGTATAGAATGTCGAAATATTGTTCATAACCCACAACGCGTCAAAAACTTGTTTTCTGACCATGCGAAACGCGACTGACAATGAATTGGAGTCGTACAACAAGTATATATGGCCACGCGCTTTTTTTTTTTCTGGCATTCCCCGCAATTGGGATCGCAATGGATAAAATTTGATGTTAGAGTTCACAGCAGTGCGGGAAACTCTAGTGACAAAAATTCTTCTTGTGAGCCCACTGGCGTATGCTACGGTCGAAAACCCCTACCATTGCGGTCACCCGCTGCGGGGAATATCACAGTCTTTTGTTAAAGCGGTGCTCTCACAATGTTATATATAGTGTCTTTAAGGATAAGTAAAATCAAATTCAAAGTGAAATACACTGATGTTAATCGTATACCTTTCGTTTAACCCATCAGCTGTCATGGATTCCATGGATTCGACGACACCTATGATAAGAAAGTTCGCCCAAAGGAAGGAGGTAAGTTGCAGATTTTAGTTGTTCAATTTGCATTAAATTTGAATGAAACAACAACAGGAAGAAATGTACAATGGTTGAGGTTATTGGAATGTTCCAAGTATGCCAGTTTGCCCAATGTTTTGGTTAATAATTAATGACACCACCTGTAATTTTGCCACACACATATGTTAACACAGGTGTTCAATTTGCATTAACTAGGAATAAAACGACAGGAAGAAATGTACTGTGGTTGTGGTTATTGGAATGTTCCAGGTATGCCAGCATGCCCAATGTTTATTTAATGATTAATGACGCCAGGTGTAATTGACATTGGAATTTTGGTAAACAACTTGGTAGGGGGTCGAGAATAAAAAATTCTGAATAATGGTCCATTTACTTCATTAGGCAAACAGTCTGTATTTAAAATTTATTTTGGAAAAGACAAAAAAAAATACTGAAGGTGATATTTACATGTAGCTCTGTGTACGCAAAGACATCCAAAACATCAACATGTATGTCTCCATCCTGTCAATTTTGAGTTTGATCCAATGAATCTGATACCAAACAAAAACAGGATTATTGTATGCATTTTTGTACAATTATCAAAGTCTCTAAAAAGAGTGATCGAAGTAAATGTGGTAACCTTCCTTTCACAATAAGTATAATGACTGGATACTTTGTTACTGATGAAGAAACAACTGTAAAGACTCTGTCATAATCAATAGTTCACTCTATTAAAGACACAGGCTAACATTGTGCAGCTTCAATTTTAAAAATTGTCAAACTCTGATATCTGAGCTACATACTAGTGTTTATATGGTAAAATAACCTAGAATACGAAAGTTTGGAAAGTTATGCTTCCACTAGCAAGATTTGCATGAATAAAAAAATTTCACTCAGGTGGAGGATAAAATAGCTTTAATCTACACACAATAAGTCTATGGGAGGAAATGGACAGATGATTCCGGTAAACTTAAGTGCCAGTAGATTTTCACTTTTTTAAAAAAATCACTAAATCGTCATTTTGAAATAAATTATTTCAGGGCTTCATTTTTAGACCCTATCAAAGACACTTAGATCACGGAAGATTATGTAGCTCACATTTTTTTTTAAACTGTGGTCACTGTTAGCCTGTGGCTTTAACTTTTAGGGCCCTGTCCTACCTCGCCGATTTGGATTGCTGGAGCAATATCATATTACAAAATTAACAAAGGTAAGAAATTCGGCGGAGCTCCATCGAGGAAGCACTAAGCATTGTCAGATTTGGTCGATTTGACTCGCTGGAGCAATACCAAAGCACAAATTTATCGATTTGGGGGAATCGTACTATAGTACGGTAGCGCAACGTTATCACATTCCTAAAGGCGTTACCACACCTAAACGATATGACTCACCGAAGCAATATCGAATCACAAAATCAGCAACGGCGAGAAAATCGGCCGAACTTCGCCGAGAAAGTACTAGGCGCTGTCACATCTAGCCGATGTAGCTCGCCGAAGAAATACCGAAGCAAAAGTTTGTCGATTTTCCGGGATCGGTAAAGTTCGGCAGCGGCACGTTATCACAATTCATTAGGACAACGGCAGGACTACGGCATCACATTGGTATCAGTATACGGTACACATTGAGGACAATTGAGAGTCGCCGATCCATTACGAGGCGCTACCGATGCTCTACCGACGATAACGATGCAATACCGGAGTACTGCCGTTGTTCTACCGATGTGGTTCCGCTGCTCTCTCCGGCAGCGTATCGGCAGAAAATTTTGAGCATGTTAAAAAATTTCTACCGTTGTCTGCCGTTGCTAATTTTGTCGCCGATGTTCTGATGATGAAGTGACGATGGACTACCGGTCTTAGCGATGGGATATTTTTACGCCACTGTACTAGTACCGATCCCGGCAAATCATGTTTGTGCTCCGGTATGCTCCGGCGTGTCAGATTGGCTAGGTGTGACAGGGCCCTTATGGATGTTGTAATGGATGTGTTTCATATTGTCTCACCCTCTTCACAGCCAGATGAAAAATCACGATATGACATTTTCAATTCAAAGTATCTTTGTCAATGTAGTTATTTTCCATTTTTTCCATTATTGTTTAAATACAGAGAAAGCTGGTATATCATTGAGCGGAGAAAGCTTACGAACGTTGTGATTTTAGATTCGGCAACTGACGAATGTTGTCGAAAAATCGGGGTTTGTTTCTGTCTTTAGTGACATTTAACGACCTTTAATGACACTTAGCGATAATTAGGAACATTCGCATGAATATACGCGAGAGTGTTTGCGAAAGGGGCTTGGCGACTAGGGGTATTTCACTGACAGGCGAATGCTTGCGAACGTAGCGAATTTGTTTGTTTCGTCATGGTTCATCAAAATTTCCAATAAACTCTGTAAACAGTTTTTATTGTCGCACAGAAATTTTCAGCATGTTGGTAAGCATTCGGCACTCAGTGAGATACCAGCTTAAAGGCACCGCAAGGACTCATTACAGGGTGTCCGGGGTTATCCTGCTCGGCTCCCCTGCGGCTAATACGCGTGCGCTTCGCGATGAGGGTCATAATTATCAAGACTCATTTTCAAGGGGCACCGTATACGAGGCCGAATGAGTGACCACTACACAACGACGACGCAAACAGATATCGTAGAAAGTCACCGTAGGTAGAAATATACATGGGCGTAAATCCGGTCCGAGGAGTGGGGGGGGGGGGGATGATCGATGAAATTTCCAAATTTTTGGGACACCCCAAAATCAAGGGTCTTGAAAAGGGGATACAACGTGCAAAATATACAACTATCTCTAAACATTGGCATATAGCTTTTATTGTGATTACATTTTAGACCTTTCACATAATGTGTTTCTCGATCTTTTGCTGTAATAGCATTAGATTTTGCAGTTGGGTTTTCATGGCCTATATCAATGAACGAGCGAGCGAAGCGAGCGAGAAAATTTTTAGGACCTGTGAGAATGCATGGTATCTAATAACATCTTATAAAAGGGGAAAATGTTTCTGAAATGTCTCAAATTCAGAGACTGAAAAGACCTTCAAACATAATATATCAAATATCGGCGAGCGAGCGTAGCGAGCGAGCCTGAAAAAATAAAGTAAGTGCCTCTAAGTCGCTTCAAATTCGGGGCACAAAATAAAGAGGAAAAGGGGATATTTAATGAAACAGTATCACATATACAAAAGGTGGTAGCGGCACGTAAATTAGAACAGATGCCTCTAAAATGTGAAAAAAGGCCATTGTCACAGGGGAGGCTTATCAGAAGTGGAAAAAATGACAATTGTTTTAACTGAAAAAAAAACGATTGGGCTCCTTATGTCCTCACGGAGTCACGGTGACGTGAAAATATCTGAGTTTGTTTTCTATATTTTGTTGATAATAAGATGTTTCATTAGGCCTACATTTTGCGTTATCTGTGCACCAGATAGGGATATGGATAGAATGCCCATTTGGACCAATGGAAAACACGTTAGCAATGAATATGAATGAGAGATATTAAACTGGAAACATCAGGATATTCAGATAACAATATTTTTAGCATTAAAAAAATATTAATGTTAGTAATAATTGAATAAACACACAAAGACTTAGTGAAAAGTGGGGGTATTTCTACAGAACATCCCCCCCCCCCTTCCTGAAAAGGTGTGGCGATAACAGAGCCTCGCGGGGCAGCTGGCGGACCGTCATCCAGTGGGATTGGCCAAAACGTGAAAAATGTCCAAAAAACAGAATTTTTCGCGCGCGGCAAAGCACGCCGAAAAAATTAAAATTTTGTTGCTTTAAGAGTGTTTTTCATATGTATGCAGTGGCGCGGTAACTACGGGGGGCCTCACGTGCCCCGCCGCCCAATCGCGCCCGGCAAAAAAAAAAAAAAAACGAAGAAGAAAAGAAATGGAAGGAAAAGAAAAAGAAAAACTGAGACGAACCGAGCGAGAAATTGTGCTTATATAGTGTACCTCTAGACATTCAGCGTAAGTACTACTCGTTTATTAACTTTACTTACAACTGTTTTATTCAATAATTTTGTTAAATACGTTCTTTTGAACTTATTTGAAGTGGTAGTAGGCCTATAGGTTTGTGCATCAATGTGGATATTCACATTATTAATCGTGTTAGACTGAGAATATCCCCCTTCCCTGGAATCATTTCCCCCTTCAAAATATGTCGCTCGTAAAATTGCTTCTATTATCAACTCCGATAGCGCAGGCAATGTTTCAGATACACTTATCAAAATCAAACAATTTTGTGCAGGATTTTTCTCCAAAATTCATCACTCACGTGGCACACCTTTTGCGTGTGCGCCATTTTGCATTCATGTAAAATTCAATTTCGCCATTGAGTGCCCTTGTAACGAATTTAATTCAAATCGGATAGAGGGGTTATATGACTTGAATTAACACTTGCATAATCTGTTTGTATGCACATTGCAGTATTAAATATTTCAAATTTCCAGGACCGTAGCCGTGGGGGGGGGGGGGTGCGTTCAAAATAACGTAGCCTATTTCTATGATAGGTTTTTGATTATTCTTGAATGAAGGCCCTAAATTTCACGAAACAGTGATGACAGGGGTCAAAATAATCTCATAAAAGCGCTAGAACCCATGAGCTTCAGGGGGCTCCGCCCCCTGAACCCCGACATATTACCGCCATGTTTTGCAAATCATCTGCTATCAGCAGTTCATAATACATACATTTATACCGTGGAAGTGCCAAACAGTTCGTTAGTGGGGGTTGTTTTGTTTTATTGTTGTCGACTGTAGCTGTCCATTTTGAAAAAAAAGTGTTATAAAAAGGTCACAATAAGCTTATAAAACCGATTCAACTCATGCTCGAGCTTCAGCTTCAGGGGGCTCCGCCCCCTGACCCCCGAAAAATCACCACCACGTTTGAAAAATAACCTCCTATCGGCATTTCAGACTATAAAATTCACACCTTCGAATGAAGTTACAAGAATTTTGAAAAGTGCGGTGGTTAAGTTATTGTTGACTGTCCATTTCAAAGAGAAATAGTGTTATCAGAGAGACAAAATATCCTTATGAAACTGCTATAAGTAGTGAGCGTCAAGGGGCGGAAACCCCTGACCCCCACCTATGATGGGGACCCTACTTGGAATTCTATAGAAGGTGGGCCCCTGAAAACCATCCACTATAGGATAGTCAGCCCTTCCCCCTGCCATACATGTAGGTCCGTTTTCTTGACTTATACGCACCCCCTCTTTTGAAATATTATGGCTACGGGCCTGCAAAAAGCATTTTCCTTCTTGGAATTTCAAAGTTTTCCAAACCGCTCGCTCGCTACGCTCGCTCGCGGAATTGCCCTTTTCACCATTAATGGCAGACCTTCTAACAAATATTCCCTGTTATTGAAACTGCTAGTTAAGCCGCGAGCTTCAGGGAGCGGAGCTTCGTTACTCCCACCAGGGACTGGGACCCTACTTGGAATTTTTCAAGGTGAGCCCCTGGAATTACATGTAAGTGGTCTGTGCTCCCCCCCCCCCGCCACACCCCCCTCTTGTCGAAAGTCCTTTTTTACTTATCGGAACGACGTCCTTTGAATAATCCTGGCTAGGGAACTCAAAAAGCATCTTTCGTCTTAGAATGTCAAAGTTTTTCCAAACGACGCTCGCATCGCATGCGCTGCGCTCGCAGATTGCTCTTTTCACCACAATGACATACAATACCATATAATCATTATAAATGAGGCCTATACATTAAACGGCGAATATTTTTATTCAGAACAAAAAAATGTTTCTTAAATTGGAGAACATATTACCGACAAAAATAGCAAAAGAACCTTGAAAGGGTACCCTTATCCGCCCCTATCGACACCTGGCGTTGCCCAACAGCGCTTAAAATCTACATCTGTAAATGCAATCTTGTATGAGCGACGGGTGCCCCCCCGCCCCTCGGCTGAGCCACGTACGAGCACTGTATGTTTAAATGGTTTATATAGTGGCTTTCCATGCTATTTTGAAAACATAAATTAACATTGCCTATTATGACTTTTTCCGTTGTCAAAATTATTCGGGGGGGGGCGATCGCCCCCCTGCCCCCACATGATCGACGCCTCTGGTGGGATATATCCCCCAATCCCCCTCCTCCCAATTTCTCAATTTACGACAGTGTTCTTTAATTCGGGCAGTTGAGATTGCTGGCCTCTGCAAGTCTGCCAGTATAATACTTCATTCTGAAACCGACATTTTGTCGGAACTACACATTCTCAAAGTGATTGATTATAACTATACTATCATGCAGGGGAGACTATACCTTGCAAAACAAGGGCATACGCAGGAATTTTCTGGGCCGAAATGTTCAAATTATTGAAGGAAAGTGCAAGCGAGGGAGCGAAGCGACCGAGCCAGGAGCTTTTGAGTTTTTCAGAATTAAAATTGGACGATCTTATGCATATTAAAGGCATTTCAGGAGAAATTCTAACTATATAGCAATTCTATCAATGATTAATTAATTTTAAAAAAATGTATTTTTTTCTTGAAAAGTGGGGGGGGGATGATTGTACAGGCCATCCCCCGCCTCCGGGATTTACGCCAGTGGAAATATAATTCACACTTGGTCAGTAGATACATGTATTTGACTCAAACATTGTTGAAGCATGTATATGGCTGCTTGACATTCATGTAACATTGTTAGCTTTGCTGATATTCCAAGATACATACCAAAGTGACTCTTGACCTATTTCTGAAGTGTACTTAAGCAAGCATGCATGTTGTTGGTTGCTAATTGATATTCATGAAACATAATAGCACGTATTTACATTCTAAATGCTTATAATTGTTGCTCAAGGGCACTTCTAATAAGCCAGTTCGCGATTACAGTTTTAGCATGTGCAGAACAAATGACATTTGTACGAAGCTTGTGTAAGAATACAATTAAAAGACTGGAAAGTTCAACAGGAAAGGTATGCCTGCGATAAATCGAGACCCTGCATCTTCAGGAATGTGAATGTGACGGCAGCGGTGTCGATCCATTTTCCGGATGGGGGGCAAAAATGTAAATAAAATCGCAAAAATGTGATATACTATTTTGCCCGGGAAACGCACCACAAATTGAAGATAATGTACTTTCAGTAGCATTTTTCTGTAAAGTTTAATGTTTTGCAGTGCATTGCATTGATTTTTAAACGTAATTTTGCATTATGGTTTATTAATTGTTAAAGTTGTCAAAATTATGGCGTAGGGGGGCAAAACGATATGTTTGCCCCCCCCCCCCCGATTTTCATTGAGGGCGACTCCAACACCCCCTTCCCGATCGACGCCCCAGTATGACAGTATTCTTTTCATCAGAATGTATTTCTTTTTAAATTATGAAACGATGTAACAAGAGCAATTTACCTAATTAAGAACAGCTGCTCTCAGATGCCCCACTAAAGAAGTATCCACCCTCCACAAACACGCGATGCAGCTCTTTTTGCCCTTATCAACATCCTCATAGATATTGCATCCGTCGCCCTCATACCTGGCATGAAACCGTACTGCTCATCACAAGTTGACACTTTCTTTCTCAACCTAGCTTCGGCCACCTTTTTCCTAAAGCTTCATAGAATATGACGCATCAACTTCATTCATTTTTAATTACTACAACCCTGCACATCACCCGTGTTCTTATGTAGGTCGGCATTAACATGTTTTTCCTCCAGTCATCAGGCAGCCATTTAATTCAAGATCCTTTGTCAGGAATTCCATTCACATGTGACCCAAACACTTCCATGTCTCTAGTGGTAAACTGTCCGGACCCAATGCCTTTCAGTTCTTCATTCTCCTTTGCCTCTCCCACTTCTTCCTTACTGATAGGTCGTACTTTTTCATCTATCTTATCCTCCCCTTCATTTTCTTCATTCATCACTTTTTCAAAATATTCCTGCCATCTTTTTAAAACACTCACTCATCAATCAAAACGTTTTCGCCTTTATTGATTTATTACCCAAACCTGCAACATTTCTTTCCATTCTCTCTCCGATAGCTAGAGAAAGAGAAAGAGTGTTACTGTATTGACTTACCAAGTAAAATTGTATTTTGGTAATCAAACAAAAATGGTTGATACCTCCAATATGTGGAACTACTTATGAGTGAATTGCTAATGTCCAATATTCCCTACGGTGTATATTCAAGCAAAATTAGTTTGTCTGTAGCTTAAGCTACTGTCACACTGTGCCGTCTAACGATTCCGTCTGTCTCCGTCTAAAATATTTACCTCAGACGGTGTCAGACGGTGGCAAATTGAATACAACAGAATGGAACAGAACGGAAAAGCACCGTCTGTCAACGTCTAGATACGTTTGTGATCCAGTTGAAAAACGAATTAAACAGTCCTATAAACGTTTAATAAACGTACGCGTTCGTTTTTCAGACAGAATCGTTAAACGGTGCAGTGTAACAGTAGCTTTAGCCTTTACTCAGGTTTTATAAAATGCATTGTTGCTTTGTACATTATGTTAAAAACTGACGCAGTGAATGAACCGCATGAAGCGTCTCATTTGTACATATTCAATCAACATGTCGAATTTTGAAATTACGTTGAATACGTGTGCTCGTTATGTATACGTAATAGTATGTGCGTTTCCATGTAACGGTGTAAGTGGTTACTGTGTCGAATGGATGAGGTACGTAATAGGAGGTGAGGATACAAACATGTTTACTACTACCCAGGACATTGACAAGCTTAGGCAGGTCTATGAACTATACCTGGCTGCTAAAAAAAGCGGGTCTTTCAAATGTATCTTTGTATGAAATTTAATTGTGGGTGCATAAGTAAGATACATACACGTTATACAAACCGACCCGCAATATATTCTTACGTAATCGTGTGATTGTGCAGTGCAACGACATGTAAAATATGACCTGATGTAAACAGGGGTTATACACCTGCATTCGAACTGTCACAGGTACAAGCAAAAGGATGTCAGTGAAATCCTTAGCTGAAATAGGTCATAAAATTTGGCATTTCTTATTTGACTTTCAGACTGAAAAGTACAAGAACTTTCACGTCTGTTTCAAAACTTAACAGATACCGTTACCCTATTACAGCGTACGCAGGAATTTTCAAAGGGGAGTGTTCATCCACCTAAATCATGTGCGTTCACGGCCAAATCCTAAGTCCAAAAATTTTCATGGCCAGCCAGCTGCCGAAAATCAAAAAGTGGAGGGGTTGGTGGGGTGGGGCGGTTGGCCGACGAAAACAATATACGGCCACATCCTAATTACAAATATTTTCACGATAAACTAAGGTGGATCTTAAACGCCCCCCCTTTTTTTGTAAAAGGGGTGTAATTTAAAAACTTAGTGGGTGTAAATGCAAATAGTTTGACCTGTCTCATTTCACTTTTATTATTGACCCGGGAATATCAATAAGTTTTTACTACCATTCATTAGGGAGAGGGGTATAGGTTGTATACCAGATACAAAGGTGGGTTTTCTGGTTCTACATTTTAAAAGTTGTAATACCAGTCATTACTCCGATGACATCTATAATTTGGGGATCAAAGAAACAAGATGTAAAGAAAAGAAATAACCTTTGGATTCCTGTACATTTAGACAAGGCGTGTTGATGTTTATGTTATTTTTGTATTCATCCCATATCCATTACAGGAGTTAATAGGGGTACAAAAAAGTACACAACATGAATCTGCACTAAATTTTGTTTGGCACTTTCTGGGGTCATTACTCTTTCTTTTCCTACATTGTTCAATGGGCTCCGTTCGTACCATCATAATTCTACGCTCAATGATTCCTTTACAGTCAGTATCCTTCCTTCAAGGCATCATGATAAATTGCACGTAATATTAAGTTTCTTGTACATGCAGAAAAAAGCCCGTTGATGTTTTTGTTATTCGCATATATCCCATACCCATTAAACGGGTTAAAAACAAGTTCACGACATGAATCTCCAAGAAAATTGTCGGCACTTTCTGAGGTCATTACTCTTCTTTTTAATAGTGGTTTATGGGCTACGTTCATACCATCATAGTTCCACGCTCAAGGATCTGCTTGCAGTCTGTACCCTTTCATTAAAGAGAGAGCGTCTCTTTTGCATGGCTAAAAATAAATATTATACACACTGGTATATAGAAGAAAATACCATCCAAGAATCTTGAGCAAAGTACAGGACCTAGAAAGTGGGTTTTAGTGGAATTATAGTGGCCTTTAGTTTTTGATTGGAATTCTTGTCTCGTCTTGTCTCGTAGAGAGAAAACCTCTACCAGTCTGTTAGTTTCCTTTCAGACCCTTACAGTAGGTTGCTCATCGTATACGATATATGAAACTTATTCACAATTACAAATGTATATCGTATTCATTTATAAACATGACTAATTTTCTACATATTTCATGCATATTATCATTCAGAGACGATTACATGATTAATGTGTGTAGTACATGTAATACTCCTGAAGTGGCCTTCAATGGGCTTGAGTCTAATCATGGAGATACACTAATGTAACCGGTGTTACATATTTGTGCATTTTTTAAGTTCTGTGTAATTACTGATCTTCAGACTTCACAGATTTTCATGGACTTTCACAGTCCTTCATGGATTGCCTAAGGGCATGACTGATGTTTTGCTGTATTTATGGAGAGCTGAAAATGAGATTCCCTGCGTTAAAGGGCGCCATATAACAGTGTTTTCAATAAAAAAATAAAATTAAAAAAACCCTCTGGGGTACATGATCCCGGTGCGTACTGATAAGGTCTTAATGAAGTCCTAAAAAATGACGGTTGAAATCAGTTGCTTTTGAACAGTGAAAAGCAATAGCGACCATTCCAGTTTTTCCAATAGAATGTTGTGTTATAGAATTTTTGTCCACAGGACATAAATTTATGCCGATAGTTATATGTACATATTCTGCTAGTGACATAATGACCACTAAATTTTCGTATTCTAGGGTGTGTATTTATCCATTCAAACACTATCATACAGGTCAGATATCAAAATTTGTCATTTTTGTAAATGGGGCGTCCACAGTCGTTTATGCAGTGAGGATTCTGAACGAGAAATATTTTGTACACCACAAAAATCAATTTGGCTAATTAGGAGATCCTTTTTTTATAGGAATGTATGTCCTTGTGGAAACCACCAAGCATTACCCAATAGCATCAATGTATTAACGTTCTGTTTTGGTATACTATTTGTAAACAGGGTGTGTCAAAAGAG
>JZLH01S0633141.1:24012-35950 GCA_001188425.1 Eucidaris tribuloides | reverse complement strand
ACCAGGAGAGATGGTGGAAAACATGTTGAAAAAGTTCATGTGCGACAGTGGAAACGGTGAAAGAGTTTTCATAGCTTGGGGGATAGGGTGAGCGTGAGTGGAAGGTGCAGGGCAGCTGTGACAGCGAGCACAAGATTTGATGGTGAAGTTTAGGGAATTCTGAGAGTTGTTATATGAGAAAAGGGTTTCCTCTGAAGATGAAATGATTAGTTTATAGGAGTTGCGTGAGATCGGCGATATTGTATGGGAGCGAAACGTGGTGTTTGAGTGAAAACGAGATGGGGATTCTGAGGAGGACTGAGAGAGCAATGCGTAGTCGGGGACTAAACCGGATTTAAAACCTGGATTACTACTACTACACATTGTACAAGCATAAAAGGTTGTAACCATGTCATGGTTGAGTGAACACACTTTAGAAATAAAGCAAGAAATATGTCATTACTTACCATTACCAAAAGTCACTCCTGTGACTTTTGAAAAGTGAAATTTTTGCCTTAAATGCATGCTTACTCATGCAAGGCTAGACGGATCAATCAATTTTTCACATAGAAGTTATAGTCAATGAGTGAAGGAACACTCCTGCCAAATTATTTTGCTCAAACTTGTTATGGTATTTTGAAAAGGGGGATTTAATATTTCGTTGCGTTTATTTGGTGCCCTGGATTTGGTGTTATTTTAGCAATTTGGGGGTTAATTTTACCTGCATGTGACGTCACAAATTTAAAAGTTTAAAATTCCATAACTCTGTTATTCTTTGGTGGATTTTCGCCAAACTTTCATTAATATGTTTGTCTCATTTTTCTGCTTTTATTAAAACCAAGTTGATGTCGGGGTGAACCTTGCCTTTAAAAAAAAAATTCAAACTTTGCTATCTGACATATCTGACAGTATTTGAATGGACAAATAAACAACCTAGAATACAAAAGTTTTAGACTGTTATGCTGTCACCAGTAAAATATGTACAGACAAAAAACATGAATTATTCTCAGATGAGAAAAATTCTGTCACACAGGTACTCTATCGAGGAGAACAGGAATGGTTGCTTAATGAGTTTCACTTTTTAAAAGATTTTAATGATCGTTTTGAACCACAGTTTTTTCAGGGCTTCGTTTTTAGACCTTTTCAGAGACACTGGTAGCATGAGGAATCATGAAGCTCAGATTTTTTAAACTGGAAACATTGTTATACGATGCCTTTAAAATATAATTGGTTTTGTAATCTGAGCATTATCCTGCTTTTGAAGCACTGACAGCGTAATCAAAATACTTCAAATATCTCTGCAGTAACAAAAATAAGGAAGTATAAGACCACAATTAATGGGAAGATCATTGTGTGAAGATTGATATTTGATGCACTCAAGATCCTTGTAATTCTTTTGTACGCTTTGTTGTATAGTTTTCTTGACAATTACTTCCGTATTTTCTTACTATCCGAGACGATTCATTTGAATTTTATATCATTGTTGTTTTGCTTCATTTCAGAAAAGCCGTATGTGTTGAATTTTGTATGCCGTGACCAAATCCTATCTGATAAAAGAATAATACATCAAAACCCTCTCTTGAATAATTGAGGAGCAGTTTGTGTGACTTGGACTAAATATCCATTAATTACCTTTATTACTGAATGTCAAAATTTCAGATTCGATTCTACCCTCCCTCCTCCCCGATCCCACTCAAAAGAAAATGCTGGCACGCGCTATCCAACCGTGCTTATGACTTGAATTCTACTTTTGCGAAAAGCATGGATCTTTTGTTCTTCGTACGCCAGAACCCCCTTTACACAGGTACACTTATTTATTCAAATTGTGTGCTTGCTTTAACATAAGATGTATTGTCTTTTTCAATGAAAAGTTGATTATAATATCCCATTTCTTGTCATGTTAATAGGTCCACCTGTCAGCCTTAAGCTTGGGGTTTACGTCGAGAGTCTTGGTGCAATCACTGCATCAAAAATGGTAAATATACTATTAATATCTTTTGTTCTATTTTATATATTGTCAACAAAACATGCAAATCAATTATGTCCGTGCGTTGTCCTTTAGTTTACATTTTCAAGAAAAAAAATACCTGTACATTGAATGCTTCCATTTAACCAACAGGTTGGTTAATAGAAGTATTCAATGCACAGGTGCATGTATTCTGCCCCCCCCCCCCCAATGACAAAAGGGCATAACTGACTTTTTGAAAAAAGAAATTGAGTTATATAGTGAAGGGGACTCAGTACATCATGTTAAACATGCAGAACAAAAAATATTAATTAGAAGCGTCCTTTGTTTCATAATCCGCTTGTTAAAAGGGCGCTGAATAGGGCTTTACGTATTAATACATTTTGCTCAATATCTCCAAAACACCAAATTGTCAGTTATGCCCTTTTGTCATGGGGGCAGTATTTACTCATTGGGGGGCTAGTACCTTCCACGATTACGTGGAAATGATCATGAACTGTACAAAAGTTTGTACCTGGATCTTGAATAATTTTGTACGATATGCTGACATTGTAGCAAGAACACTTTCTCTGTGGTTTTTATATTCGGTTGGTTTCGCTCAATTTTATACAGTTGTATGTAAAATGCCCCTTTCCTTCTTTGAATGAACATAATCATGGTGGTTTCCGTTTTTTAAAAATAAATCTATCATTTCCAGTCATTCGCCAACAGAACAATTTCAATATGCCTAAAGCTTATTTTTCATCATAGTCGAGGAATTCGCATACAAGACTTCGATTGAAGAGTTTGAAAGTTGGAATCATTTGCGAAAATACCAACATTTTGTTCAGTCCGTGTCCATTTTAGTTTCCACCGTCCCATATTGGTTTGATCAATGAGTGATTAATTTCCATTTGTATTAAAACGTCTTGATTCTTAGGTGAGAATGACTCATGCACGAATGACAGCCAGAATCTCTCACAATAAATTTGTGCGGAGTTCATGAGGCATGAAATTAGTTCAAAATCTGAACTTTTTATCTCAAAAATTCTAAAGAATATATTGCCTTATTCTATTTCAAACGCGTACCTAAATGTTTTTAATATCATTTTCATTCGGATAACTCACGAAACTTATTAAAGCTGGTCTTTCCTTTTGTAACATGTACAGTGTGTATCAAAAAAGTAATCCCTGTTTAGAGCTAGAATATTGCCAACTATTTTTACTATAGAGATTTATAAGTATAATATTCCTAAAGACCAACTTTTCCTCTTTCCAATGATATCTCACTTGCATCACTGGTGTCATGCATGACAGAGTAAACATTGCTCTTGAATAGAACAATGTCAAGTCACACTTTTTCCAAGTTTGGGTCAATGGATGAAAGAATGAAGACACCGATGAATGGGTTCATGTTTTAAAGATGAGAGGGGACCTCATTTTTCATGCAAGTTATGCCAAAACTTGGAAAAAGTGTGATTTGAAATTGTTCTCTTCAAGAGCGACGCTCTCTCTGATGCATGACACCAGTGATGCAAGTGAGGTATCATCGGAAAGAGGAAAAGTTGTTCTTAAAGCTACTGTCACACTGCGTCGTCTAACGATTCCTTCTGGAAAAACGAACGCGTACGCTTATTGGACGTTTATTGGACTTTTTGATTAGTTCTTCAGCTGGATTACAAACGTATTAAGACGTTGACACTTGACAGACGGTGCTTTTCCGTTCTGTTTCATTCTATTGTATTCCATTTGCTACCGTTTGACACCGTCTGAGGTAAATATTTTAGACGGAGGCTGACGGAATCGTTAGACGGCGCAGTGTGACAGTAGCTTTAGGGATATTATACTTATAAATCTTTAAGAATAAATATTAGTCGGCAATATTTAGGCTGTAATCATGCATTACCTTTTTGAAACACACTGTATTGTTCTATCCGTATAGGATTTTACGTTGACCATGTATTTTCGGACGATGTGGAATGACCCACGGCTGACATTTAATGGAACCGAAGATCGTATTTATGTTGGTGACGCGAGTGACTTTGTCTGGGCTCCGGATCTGTTCTTTCGTTTCGAGAAGCAGTCCAACCTACATGACATTACTATGAAGAATGTTCTCCTGAGGGTGAAACCCAATGGCACTGTTTTCCGAAGTTCAAGGTTCGTGATTTCGTAGGATATACACTCTACAAACAAATCTAGGCATATTTAAGTGACTAGTACTTTTCTAGTTACTAGTAAAATATTTGATTAGAATATCGGATTGCACAGACGCGGAAACTAAATTGACATATTCTAGTCGAAATGACCAGAATTCCAGTAAAGTTGTAGTCATTTTGACTACAATTCTTGTCAGTTTGTCTAAATTTGAGTCAATTCTGGCAAGACTAGTGTTGGTTCTTTAAGGGTCTTATCTTAAATTGATGCTGAAATGCTGATAGTCGTTGTTTACGTAAAACATTCCACCCCAACATTTTAAAAGCAGAATCATTGAATAGTCTTCTTGACAGTACAAAAGTTTTATTCCAAAATAAGGACTGCTTGCTGTTTTCCTTTAAGCCGTGTGTGAATTTTGTTTTGAATGCAAATGGTTGCTCAAATTTCATTTTATGATCCTTTGGGTCATTTATTAGGTTTTATGACTTTATTGATTGTGTTATTCTTACAGATTAACAGTGACAACCGCCTGTTACATGGACCTACACAGATTTCCTTTTGATGAGCAGAATTGCAGTCTCGAAATAATGAGTTGTAAGTAGAAGTTATGTGTAATAATAATAATAATAATGATAATAATATACATGTATAATATATGATAATAGCGTCTTACTGTATTTACCCAAGGTAGCCACTTCAGTCACAATACTGCTCTACCAGCGGGCCCTGCATAACATAAATGTTTTTGTTACCCTTCTCTGTTCTAGAGTGCCTGTCTAGAAAACACAAAATATTTTTTGTAAAAGTTCTTCTGTGCACCATTTTAATGAAAATATTAAAAAATAGGCCCACTTTTACTACTACTACTACTACTACTACTACTACTACTACTACTACTACTACTACTACTTCTTACTTCTAATCCTCCTCCTCTTCTTCTTCTTCTTTCTTCTATTTCTCTTCTATCTTCTTCTTTTCTTCTTCTTCTTCTTCTTCTTCTTTTCTTCTTCTTCTTCTTCTTCTTCTTCTCCTCCTTCTCCCCTTCTCCTCCTCTACTCCTCCTCCTCCTTCCCCTTGCTCCGTTTCGTCTCCCCTTTTCTCTAGCTTTATCACCCTTTATCACCCCTATCACTCCCTAGTTCATGGACTTTTTTTTTGTTATCCACAGACAGCTACCCCAAAAGTCATCTGGATATATTAATAGCAGACAGAGACGTTGTGGTTCAACCAGATGTGATTATTCCAAGTTTTAATCTGTTAGGAACCTACACTCAAAACAAGATTGAGGCATTCGTAACAGGTATTTAACTCTTTACACAGTGAGTTTGTGTTTAGGGGATAATAATGACAATTGTTCTTTCCATATTTTCTTTGAATTTGCGTTCCTTATTGCTGTAGTGAAACTAGTATTTTTTTATATAGGTGTTACTTAAGCACACTAGTTATTTTATTTAGTGTCACCTACAAACGTGAAGGAGAAAATAATTATTACGATTGTACAATTTAATCGTGCATATGTGCACAATGCAACATTAGCCCCCAAAGGGCTTGATATCAGTTATCTTTTTATACATTTCGTCGTGGACATGCAAGCTTGTACAATTCCTGTTATGTGCTAGTTTGAATTTCAGACTCGGCCCCTCCGAAGCAGGGACCGTCCGCGCAATGGAGACAGGTTTGGCTGTTGATTCACGAATAATGGTCTGACAGTCAGACTAGTTATATGCGAATGTTTATACTACAAATAAACATATATTCTATGTGCTATGAATTGTTCGATGTTATTTCATTAAAAGAATGTCCGTGCGTGATGACTCCGTCTCGTTGAAAATGGTTTAGTCCACATGTTTTTGGTTTCAAATAACTTATAACTTACAACTTATAACTAATAATCTACGGTAGTTCAATGGATTCAGTAGACTCGCTTCCAGACGAAGCGAATTTGTCTATAGCCTATACATCCAGAGTACCGTACACTCACTTAGTCACTCTGTGTTAGTCTAGTAATCCATACACTAGTATTAGTCAAAGCAGTTAACTGAAGATAATAGTTTCTTTTCCAATAAAGGAATATTTTTGAATAATTCTAACATAATTTTCAATTTGAATAATACATGTTTAACAAATTATATGTTGGACTGATACGCCATATGCATTTTGTTATCGTTTTATTATTTTGTTTTGCTACTATTTTGTTTGTTAAAACCTGTTCTTGTTCTTGTGTTTGTAACCCTGTGTCCTGCCAGGTAAGAAGGAACCTTTCTTTATATTCTGGCAGAGGACCTGGGTATATCTGTTTGTAACATCTTTAATTTGATTTGATTTGAAATAAAGATGACATAATCTAAACGTCTGGAAGCCAGACTAAGAATTCAGTGTAGATGTTTTATAATCTACAAGCAATATTTGTCAGATAATGTCATAAATGTGTTGCGATCACGCCATGAAACCGATTGCACACACCCACTCCTCGAGCGAAAAAGTCTGAAAGGAAACCATTAACTTTCAAGACACTAAAGTATAATTCGATTTTCCATTTGAAATAGATCAAGGAAAATCGAAAAACGAACCAGAAACCTATTTTCTATTCCGTTTATGAATAGGATAACGACCGCCCTATTTTAAATAGAAATCGAATTACTACTTCAGTAGCCTGATTAATAATAACTGCCCTTCAGTGACGATCGCACTGTCTTCCTGTGAGTGTCAGTATCATGTGGAAATCAGTGACGTCAGTGATGAGTCTCGGTATTGAACTGCACATTCAATGACAAAAAAAATTATGACAAATGGGTATCATATTAAAGATTGATAAACGCATATTCTATGATACTGTTATTATCAAACCTGAGTTTTCAAACTTTTTAAGAACAGCTATCTGGATATTTTTCCACCTAGGAACCCATCGACTACTGCATTTGAAATACATATAGTTCAGCTGGTTGAATATATTGACCAAAAGTATTAGTTCGAGTTCCGGCCATGACGTTCCAAGTTTCATATTTTACATTACATTAAATTATCTTTACCTCTTCTGACCATTTCAATTTTAAGTTTCTTTTTATTTTGACGGGACCGGGTCATACATAGGAGAGAGATGGAGACTAGCGAAGGGAATGCTAAATATACATGTAGGAGTGAATTTACATTCAGTCACAGCAACTATTCTTTACGACGTTCTTATACTAAAATCATATTGCCACCTGTTAAAACTAATTTTAAAAAGAGAAGTTTGCTGTACAGAGGAGTGAAAAAATGGAATGAATTACCCAATGACGTAAAAGCTTGCAGCTTTTACAAATTAAATTAAACATTAGAATGCAATAGTGTCGGTTCTTCTGCTTCTTTTCAATTAATACTTGCCAGTTTATTATCTATCGATCCGTATTGATTGTCACATTGGGTTTCAACTATTATGTTATTTTCATTTTCATTCATTTTTATGTAATTGGTTAATCGCACTATATTCCTGGTTGTCTTTATCTAAGGAATGTTACTTTATCTTATTGTTGTAATTTATATGTTTAATTTATGTGTATTGTATTTTATCATGTAAATGTTGTATGTATTTTTTTACGTAGGCACGGACTTGCTGAAGAACAGCTGCCAGCTGAAGCAAGTGTTGCCGTGTGTAAATAAAATGAGATAAATAAATAAATAAATAAATAAATAAATATATATGTGTGTGTGTGTGTGTGTGTGTGTGTGTGTGTGTGTGTGTGTGTGTGTGTGTGTGTGTGTGTGTGTGTGTGTGTGTGTGTAATTTTAAGTTCTGTAATTTCTGACTATCAATGATTATTAAACTATACCAATGTAGGTAATTACAGTTCTGGCCGTGGTAGTGTTATCGGCCTCCAACGTCGGATGCCAAGCCTTTCTCTGACCGTGTACATTACCCAGTATCCTGCTCGTAATCGTAGCCATGGCTGTACCTTCCTGGCATCGACGCCGAGGCGGCTCCGGCCCGGGTGCGCTGGGCGCACACCACCGTACTGCACATAACAACGATGACCTCGCGGGATTCAAGAAACACTTTCCTTTAGCAACGTACGCACGGTTGAGTTGCTAAATTTTTGCACATGCTTAAAAAAACGGGGGGTTCAGAGCAGAGAAGACCCACACGTTTATATCTGAGACTGTGCGACAGTTTCAGATTATTCTCTTACACATGTTTTGTTTTGTTTTGTTTTTCGTCTTTTTTAAACAATGAGACTCGCATGGAGCTCCTGTAACAATAGGCTACGTTAACACATGGGCCGGATCCTGTAATGACACTTGGAGTCATGTGTCCCGAAACCATCTCCCTTCGGGGGCCCCAAACGTAATTCGTATTTTTTTTATGTAACCATTTACACTTTCACTTTATTTTCATTCTTTTCATGGCTGCTTAGGACCAGCTATTCAAGGTAATACCGAAATTATAAAACAGTTTTAGAATAATTAGCCAATAGGAATGTTGGATTTACGTCACATGTGAGTGCACTGTTTTTACCGGTACGTATGTGTGATAATGTGGGATGTCGCGTCGGCATTTCATCACACCTAACTTAACAGCCCCAGTGCATAAGTAGTTAACTTCAGATAATATACTATGTACGAAGAACTAATGCACTGCCAAAGTGAAAATACCGGACTGAAGAACAATTTTATATAAGAGAAAAACAATTAAGAGATTGATACATAGTTTAGGATTCGTCCATTAGTACTATCCGGCAACACACGGGTTATGCTTGAAATCTGAAGATCAGTACTTACCTAGAATTTGAAAAATGCCCCCAAAGCAACTACCAGCTTGTGTTCAGTGCTATTCAAATCAAAGGCTACAATGGGCTCATGCTCACTGTAATTCCGGTAAAACTGACTTTTTTCCTCCTATCGTGTTATACGTTCTTATATAGTATTTTCTTCTATATCCCTCATTGTAAGTTTCTTGAATTCTGGTTGGTCAAAAGTATGTCACATGATAAAAAATAAACACACTATTCTGTGAGTCAGGGAGACAAAAGTTCTGAAAGTACTATAACTTTCGGAGAGTACAATAGTAAAGTACTATTGTACTCTCGATGAGTGGTATAGTACATTAATCTCTCAACATTGAGGGTGCTATACTATTTGCTCCACCCGCGACCGACGAGTATCGCGATTTGAGATTACTTCAAAAGCCGAATAAATCGTGTGTAAAAACACATGTACCGTACGCTATTTTTTTCCGTGCGCGTGAAAGCCATTTATAGCGTGCTACACCCGTATAGATTTCTGGCAAGGTGTAAGATTAACACTGGGTTAAGTTCGTCGAGTTTGAGTTAGGATTATAGTTAAAATAAGAATGAGGATTAAATTAGTGTTTTATACGTTTATGAAATTGGTACTCGACTAACTAGAGTATACGTTAATGGAATTGTATCCCTATCCGTACCGCAAGAAAAAATTTCGCGCACCTATATGCCGTGCGACACACACTTACTCGTGGGGGAACCGAAAGTACATTTGATTTTCCCTTTCTTTTCTTTTTGTAATTTCCCTGTTAATTCGATGACGGATATAAAACAAATATATCCTGTCCTGAGAGTCTCTGTTTGAAACTATGACGCCCTCGGTTACGTTGACTGTTAACTATTTTCCCTCGGGGCTGCGCCCCTCGGAAAAATAGTACAGTTCACGTAACCTCGGGGTCGTCATAATTTCAACCAGAGACTCTCATATCAGTATATATTTGTATACTAAACACAACAAAAACGTAACTACCCCCTTTTTCAAAATACCATAACTTTATAAAAGAACGGTTGTTAGCAATATAATTTGGCAAAGGTGTTTCTGCACTAATTGACTAAAGTGTGTGTGAAAATGTGGTTGATTCGTCAAGTCAGGCATGAGTGAGCACATATTAAAGGCAAAAACAACACTTTTCAAAAGTCACAAGGGTAATTTTGGGGGATTTTTGATGCAGAATTTGACAAATTATATTTCTGGTGAATGATTAATCGCTTTTTATGTTAATCATCTATCGTTTGATCCCCTTATACCACCTTTGGCATTTTTGGCATATTTCACGCTTCGGTGAGCTCAATTTAAAACTTTCCACCTATTCTCAATTTTGAAATTGTTTAAATCCATTAGGTTAATTGCAAAAATTGAAATCCGACATTTTTCAGCAAAATGTATCTTTACATGCTGTACGAACATAAGAGGTTGTAACCATGTCATGGTTGAGTGAGCACACTTTATAAATAAAGCAAAAAATGTCATTATTTACCATTATTTTGACATAAGAGATGACTCCTGTGACTTTTGAAAAGTGGCATTTTCACCTTTAATGCACGCTCACTCATGCATGACCTGACGGATCAACTGTATTTTCACACAGGTGTTAGTCAATGAGTGTAGGAACACTCTTGCCAAATAATTTTGCACAAACTTGTTTTGTTAAAAAGTTCCGATACGTTGAAACAGGGGGTAGTTACTTTTTTGTTGTGTTTATATACCAGCATAATTAGACAAGGTGAATTTTTAGACATGCATGCAAAGGAGACGCCCTGCCTTTAATGAGATTTTTTCTCGCGTACCAGCGAAAAGTATTGATATACCTATTTTATGATGCCACACAGTAGGATATGTCGCTAGTCATGTACATGTAAAAAAAAGGGGGGGCTTAGTGTTATCAATACAATAGTTTGTAAATATTTCGGCTCATTGGTTACGGCCATTTTGTATGAAAGTCATTTTTTCACAAGGTATACCTATGGTTTGCCCAGGGAAATTTCATGTGCACCGTCGTCATATTTCAAGTTGCACTTTTTTCCAGGGGTAACATTGCGTCGTTTGCAAGTGAAGTAGTCTTCATTTGTCACTCCCAATCCATGCATGTTTCCAGGGGCGTCGATCCGTGTTTCGGATTGGGGGTGCAAAAGTGAAAAAAATGTCAAAAATTTTCGGCACGCTCCGTGCGCCAAATTCCAAAACAAGATTTTGCGCACGGAAGCGCGCCCAAAATTTGATAATTTTTATATTTGATGGTATATTTATGTTAATTTAATGGTTTCATAGTGCTTTCCAATGCTTTTTAAACATATCCTTGTATTTCATATTATGAATTTTTTAAGTTGTCGAAATTATTGGGAGGCAAATCCATATGTTTGCCCCCCAATATTTTCATGGGGGGTGGCGATCGCCCCCCCCCCCCCACGGATCGACGCCTCTGCATGTTTCCATTGTTTGCTTATACCTGACAATCTCCAAAGCGAGTGGACGGATTTTGTTTCTTGAGTTGGTGTTTGGTCGAGGGACCCTTCAAACTCATCGAAGAGGTGTTGTTGTCGTTGATTTATGTATTAAAACAATTTTAGTAAGCAAAAAAATGCTTTCCGTCGTCGTCGGCCCCCTGTCCCCGCTTGTCGGATGCCGTTTGGCTTGTAGTTTGGCTACTAAAAAGAATGGCAAGCAAAAAGTGTTCGTCGTCGGTCCCCTGCTCCCCGCTTGTCGGATGCTGTTTGGCTTGTAAGTTTGGCTACTAAAAAGAATGGCAGGCAAAAGTGTTCGCCGTCGGTCCCCTCGCTCCCCGCTTGTCGGATGCTGTTTGGCTTGTAGTTTGGCTACTAAAAGAATGGCAGGCAAAAAGTGTTCGCCGTCGGTCCCCTGCTCCCCGCTTGTCGGATGCTGTTTGGCTAGTAAAAAAAATTGGCAGGCAAAAAAATGCTTTTAGCCGTCGTGGCCCCCTGGCACCCGCTTGTCGGATGCTGCTTGGCTTGTAGTTTGGCTAATAAAAAGAATGGTAGGCAAAAAGTGTTCGTCGTCGGTCCCCTGTCACCCGCTTGTTGGATGCTGTTTGGCTTGTAGTTTGGCTGAAAAAAAAACTGGCAG
>JZLH01S0633141.1:0-17975 GCA_001188425.1 Eucidaris tribuloides | reverse complement strand
GTTTCATCTAATTACGAACTGGCTTATCATGCCGATATGTTGATTGACGAGTAACATTAAAGGCAAAAGACATTGTAACAAATACGTGCGCCTGCCACTGAACACCAGTCTTCCGATAGCATGGTTTGTTGTGATAAACATGTTATGCACAGCCTCAAATGGGGGAAATGATGAAGATGAAATTGAATTGGAATAGAATACGTATCCACGGGTTTTGTTTCAGCTACTTAAGACGACAGAGTGGATAGAATTGAGATGTCTCTTGTAGCCATTGCATGCATAATCATAGCGATGTCATTTCGTTTGTTGTGATGAACACGTTATGAATGACTTCAAAAGGGGAATCGATTGAGGCGAGATTGGCTAGATATAGAATATTGATATCTAAGTGTTTTGTTGCAGCTGCTTTATATGTCACTGCAGATGATATTTCTTTTATAGCCACTACACATGCTACACGCAGAAGTATAGCGATATCATTTCCTTCGTTGTGATGAACACGTTATGAATGGCTTCAAAAGAGAAATCGATTCAGACAGAATTGGCTAGATATAGAACTGAAATCTAAACGTTTTGTTACAGCTTCTGGAGATGTCGACTGCCAATGATATTTGTTTGAATTGTATCCACTGCATGCATAAATAATATAGCGATATCATTTTCTTTGTTTTGATGAACACGTATTCTATGCACGGCCTCAAAAGGGGAATCGGTAGAGCCGGGATTGACTCGGAAAAGAATTACCATCTAAATGTTTTGTTACAACTGCCCGAAATGCCACAACAGATGATATTTATTTTGTATCCTTAACATGTATAAAGCGGTGTCATTTCTTTGTTACGATGGACACGTACGTTAGGAACGGCCTCAAAATAAAAGGGGAGATAACGGAGATGAGATGTTTTATTACAGAGGCTGGAGACGTCAGAGCATATTAACTTTGTAGTTATGGCATGCATAATCGTTTGTTGTCTCTGTTTAAAGGGGGACTTTGGAAAAACACACTGCTTATTTATTACAAATTATATTTGGCCGGTAATAACACCCAGACAACTGCAATAACCTACAATCTACATACATGAAATATAAAATCTCATAATCGAATTAGATCTCTAGTACATATGATTTGACATTCTTGATAATTGCTCCGTATGCAGTGTTTAATAGTGATACACGACAATATCTCTTCACCTTCATCTGTCCGTGTATATAATCGTTTGATGTCTCTATTTAAAGGGGGACTTTGATAAAAACACGCTTTTATTACAAACATATTATTTGGCCTGAGAGAACATCAAGACAACAGTAATAACCTACCATCTAAATGCATGAAATCTAAAACCTCTGAATCGAATTAAATCTGTAGTACATAATTATGATATGACATTCTTGATCATTACTCCGTATATAGTGTTTAGCAATAATACAAAACATTAAATCTTTATCTTTACCTTAACCTTTTACACTAGAAATAACAATTGTGGACAAATATTTCAATATATAAGGATTTATGATTTGTTTCTTGATATGACAGCTATACTACCTAGTAGATTTGTTTTTCACAGCAGTAATACCCCTCTCCCAAAGTAAAGTTATGTAGACAATTAGGTAACAATGGAAATGGTTATTGTCAGTACCCATATCGTCACATAAATAACAGAATACGAATCACCTTCCATCATTTTGCCAAAATGAACAACGACTATCACTATTTATTTTATTTTTAATATACATTTCAGTCGGTAAATATTTTTAAGCAGTCTCATGTGATAATTTTGATCAAAATTACACTTTGATACTGATAACCATCCATATTTAATCAAATTTTGAGTAAAGTCTGATTAGATTTTGGCAACGATTTGTCAGTAATATTTGTTTTATATACTCCCTAAACAAGCAATTTGAGTATTTGCGGTCAAATTATCGTGATTAATTTGCTTACATGTAGGTTTCGAGGAAAAATATGTTTACATCTTCTCTGTGCAATTAGCTGTCTCTATTCAGATAGCAAGACACGTACAGTAATTCAACATGGATGAATAACACCATACAAGTACGAAACAAAATCATTGTACATGTCCCTAAAATACAATATATGCCTAAAAAAGAGGATTTGTGTATTTTTTTTTTTTTTTTGGTGATATGCTAATGGATTTTCTCGTACGTGTTTTTGCAATACACCAATTAGTAATATAAGCACACATATCATGTCACTCAGTCGCATGTGTCAGCAAGTACATAAGCCAGTTTGCAACATTGCAAAAACAGTGGTGTTAAAATTACACCAGTCAGTGTTGTGAGAGGACCGCACCAAGCATTTTATACCAGTGTTAAATTCATGGTCTTAGTTCAACACCAGTTGGTGTTAATTCAACACCCATTTCCGTTATTATAGAACATGTTTGGGGTTATATCAACAATATTCAGTGTCATATTCAAACTCCATGGTGTATTTTTAGCACCTGCCGGATGCGGTCGTCTCACAACACCAACTGGTGTTGTTTTTTGACACCGTAGTTTTTAGAGTGAATTGCAGTTTGCGCATGTGCAGACGAAATGTCATTTCATGTATAAGAAGACATTTTAAAAACTGGATGGCTTATTTAAGGTGAAAGCTATGTAATGAATCATGCATGCACAAGATCCATCTTTAGGAATGTATACCTGAAGGTACTCTTCTGAAAAGACAAAACTAATAATGCAACCCATCACTTTAAAATGGTCGGTCTCAGATGCCGTACTCGGACAGCTATCCAGTCTTGAGAGATATCTGATATAATGCCGTCTTTCCCCTTTACCATACGACGAAAGGTCCATGGTTTCATTTACTAACTCTGAGTTGGCGCATCGTGCGTTATTTGAAAGGTTACGTTTTTGACGATTAGCCCGGCTTGAGATTGATCTTTGCTTGGGTTCCAGAGTTTCCAGCTGATAAAATTATTTATTCAAATGTTAAAGGCAAAATTTAAATTTTCAAGTGAGAGCAATTTTGAGCTACATTATGCTCCATGCTACGCTTGTCTCTGATAAGGTCCAAAAATAAATCCCTGATAAAATTGAACTAGAAAACAATTATTTAGTGCTTTAAAAATGAAATATTTGAGTATACTCCTGTCATGTTTATTTTCCCCCAGTGAGACTGCTATGCATACATCACACAAGACTTTAGCTTACGGTGCGTGCATTGGTCAGGGGTGATGCTTATCCATGCATATCTTGCCAGTGGGAGCATAACTTTCCAAAGGGTTTTATTTAATTTTATGGTGTTAATTGTCAATTTAATTATTACCATGCAGCTCAGATATCAAAGTCTGACAATCTTATTTCTTTTTTTTTTGTAAAATGAACTTCCACAATGCTAGATTGTGTCTTATTTGACTCACGCTGTTTCTATGTTTGTTATTCTTATCATTGTGTGTCGTTTTTATGGCAATCGAAGACAATCAGTGAAATTCCAGGCCGTTATCGCTTAAAATGCATACGCAAGTAATCGACGTTTATTTTCCACAATGACATCTAAATGTCAAATTTGCGATTACTAATCAGGATCATAAACATAACGCATTTACAAGAAATCGTAACTGATAAGTATTATTCTCCAGATTCCTGAAAGGGTTTCAGGGAATGATATCACAAACCTTCCAGTTCAAGTTCCGTTTAAACGCACTACTTGGCACTACGGAGCTTCAATTTAACAAAAGTATCAACTATGATATCTGAGCTGCATACTACTACTTGAAGGGAAAAATAAACAAATGGAGAGGACTAAAGTATGGTCTAAAGTATGACACATTAGTCTGGAGGAAATGGACACTGAAAAATTAGGTATTCACAGATTTTCACCCTTTTAAAGCACTAAACGACATAGAGCACATTTATTTTTCAGGATTTTATTGTACCCTTTATCAAACACACTTAGAGCATGGAGGATTATGTAGCTCAGATTTTGAACTATTGTACTGTAATTGTTATAACTTGCCTTTAATGTCGACTTCATACTTATTTTTATCATTGCGTCTTCTAGAAGAAACAGTCACCGGGAGAGAAATCATCTCAGGAACTTTGTCCACCAGGCCCGAGTAATGACAAGATGGAAACATCTCTGACAACCGAGAAAGGGAATCGAAACGGGCAACAATATCAAACTGAGTTTCATCGCGCAAGTCGACCGTCTGACATCTGTGTTCAACTTAAATCACCGCCTAAACTAAAAGGAGCCGTGGAGTGGACGTCTGGCAGATTGGATCGCCTGTGTAGATTTGTCTACCCGGCGTTGTTTCTCCTCTTCAACCTTGTTTACTGGCCAGTGTATGCACTCTAAAAACAAAGTAATCAATTTGAATAGGAATCTTTTCAAATGGGGACTTACGAGTTTTTCTATTCAAAATCTGATCAAATATTGGATGCATTCTATTCAAATATGGACAGAATCTAGAAGAATATGAGAAGTGGTTCATTCAAGATTTGAAATCTCGTAGATCCCCATTTGAAACGATTTCTATTCAAACTGATTAGAATTATTGGTAGTGACAGGAACTAGTATTATAGCAGGTGTTTATTAACACTTTGGGTGCTATCGGCGAACCAGTTCGCCGAGAAAACAATTGGTTCCATACCTTCGAAAGATATTCGTCACTGAAATTCCTTGCAAAGATATTTTTCGTAAAATGAAGACATAGTGGATGCAACTTAATAGTTTAAAAACTCTTGTCTTGATAGGATTTGGATTTTTCAAGAAAATCATACATTTTTGAAAGGTTATAAATATAAGAGCAAAACAACCTAGCACCCAAAGTGTTAATATAAGGTGTGACAAAATAGAAACAAGACTGCGACAGCCATGCACGTCCATGACGCAATGTCAATCGACCCGCCGCCCATGTCACTGTGTTGCCAAGCATCTCGTCAACTTTCTGCTATAATATTGTTCACCTGTCTCACTCTGTCCCCCTTACTCGGTGTTACTCGGGTTGTTAGGTGGCCCGCCCTAACTGCGCCCCGTCACGATACTAGAGGTTGCACGTGGAGCGGGATCTTCTCCATTCCTGGTGAAGCTCGAGACACCAGTTCAGCCCCTGCCCAACTGACCCAGAAACTTCAGAATAATTCGCCGCTCCTCTAGTATCGTGACAGGGCGTAGTTGGCGCGTACCACTGAAAAGTCTGAGGAAGGGATACACAGTGAGATAGGTGAACAAAATTATAGCAGAAAGTTGATGAGATGTTGGGTAAGTGTCATGAGCGTGGCTGTCATAGTCTCGTTTCTTTTTGTCACACCTTGTTGTGCGAGTCACAAAAACAAAACCCCGAATCAATCCCACACCTCTCAACATTAAATCACCGGCGTGATGGCCTAGTGTTAGCGCATCCGCCTCACGTCCGGAAGGTCGCGGGTTCGAGCTCCGGCAGGTTCATACCAAAGACTTTTTTTTTTAAATGGTACCGTCTGCTTTTTGATTAATTGATTGATTGATTGATTGATTGATTGATTGATTGATTGATTGATTGATTGATTGATTGATTGATTTTATTTCACTTCCATCATAAATATAAAACAAATACAAACACATGCAGGTACACAGAATTAAATATAAACAAAAATGGATACATGTATGCCATTACACATAATTATAAACAAAAATAATTGAGTTTAACGAGAACAAGGCATGTACACACAATTTTTTGTAACATAAACAAACTTGAAAACGAGTCAAAAAAAATATAATAAGCAAACGAGTAAATAAGATGGTTGGAAGTGGAGGGTCCTCTAAAAAGCTTCGCTTGGAGTTTGAGGAACCCTCCAAATAAAAAAAGAAAAAAAGTTTGTAGTAATGTAGCATTATAATTTCTTTACGTTAAACTAATATAAACAAATACAAAAATAAGAAGAGAAGTGTACACTGTAACAGTCTCCTTGCAAGGGGGTAACATTTGACAAGGTGTTATTGTAAATTGGTACTTTCAGCTTTCTTTTGTTTATTTTTATAATTTTTTAAAGGAAAAATATCATTATTGAAACAGATACTACTTTGTGTTATTATTATAATCATAATAAAGATAATGATCTTGCAAGTGCCAACCCCTCATACGGAGACCACAAAACAAAGAGTTCGAAATACATATTAATACTATATTTACAATAATACTGCATGCCTTCGGGATATAACGTTCCTGCTGTAATGCCTACGAAGACTCAAGCGATGCTATTATGAATGTTTGATTGGAAACACAAAGGGGAGGGGGAGAGTAACTTATTATATGGTCGGTGGGGTTCTGGGTCTATGATTAGAGTGAAGTATTGGACTTAATAAATTCAGAATTCAATTTAGCCAGGCGCTCGGATTTCTAGAAATACAGAGAAGCGTAATAACAACAATTATGTTACGCAGGGCCCGCTGGTAGAGCAGTCTATGTGACTGAAGTGGCTACTCCGGGTAAACAAGACGTTATTGCTAAACTGAAATCACGGAATAATAGAATCATCATTTTCCAGTCAGACATATTCTATCACGGCTGACAGCTCAGAAATCAATTTAATAAAACACGTCAAAATTGCTTTTGTCTAAGGTTTGAGTTTGCAGTGTGCGTACATGACTGTTTTCTTCGCATAGTGAATGATTTGGCTATCGTTGTCATTCTGCACAAACTGTGTACATCGCCTTGGACAAACCCAATATTGCCATGTTTAACCAAATTGATGGCTGAGCTGTCATCCATAACCTAATATGAATGATCGTTATACCACATGAACGTAGAGTGATTATGCTATCACTCCATGATATCAGTTTTCATATCAGGAAAACTCCCCCAGATGACAGTTTCCCCGGGGAACACTCTCACCCAGGAAGCAGAGAGCCGTCGTAGGGAGGCGGGATGGGATTCGCCCCACCAATGAAAACTATTGAGGGGGCGTCAAACATATTATCGCATTTGACCGCCCCCCCACCCACCCCCCCCCCATAATTTTGAATACTTGAATAAATCTCCAAAATATGCAATGCAAATATATGTTTTAAAAAGCATCGGAAAGCACTATAAAACCATTAAATATGGCATAAAGCTACTATTAAACATACAAAATTCTGAATTACAATTTGGCACGCAAATTTTGGACATTTTTTCACTTTTGCCCCCCCCCCCGTATCCGAAACATGGATTGACGCCCCTGCCCGGAGGACGGCTCCCCCGGAGGACAACTCCCGTGAGGACAACTTCCCCATGCAGACGACAACTCACCCGAAGTCATATCAGAGTTTTAAGATGATTGGGAACATTGTTAAACTCCTTTGGGGGAATTGTCCTCCAGGGGAGTTGTCCTCGGGGAAGTTGTCCTCCGAGGGAGTTCCTCTGGGGAGCCGACCTCTTGGGCAGTTGTCCTCTGGGACAGTTGTCCGGGGAGGGGCGTTTCCCTCTATGGGAGCTGTTCTTCGGGGCAGTTGTCAGGTGAGAGTCGTTCCCGGGGGAGTTGTCCTCCAGGCAAAGTAGTCCTTGATCCATCAGTTTTATGGTATTTTTGTAAGATGTTGAGAAATTTGGGGTTGAATCTGTATTTCGTTGTCGGTGACTCAAAACTGTCTATTGAGAAATCGTCTTTATTTTTCATGTAAGTTCTTCAAAGATTATGTAGAATATGATGATGACCATGTTAATTTACTCAAGAGTGTGAATGATTTTTGATGATGTAAATGATTAACAACCAGTTGATACTATTCACCATCAAAATGATTGCAGAAGAGTACTTTGTACAAAATATGTCGATGTACGTGTCATTTTAAGGCAGGGAATCTCTTTTGCACCCCTTCAGGTTCAAAACAAAACATCACTCATGCCTTTTGGCTATTCATACAGGACGTATCTGTGCAATCTTAAGACCAGTAATTACCTAGAATTAAAAAAAAATGCACAAAATACTAACTGTGAGTTAGTCTCCGTATGAAGCTTACTGAATTGAGTCTGTTAAGTAGTTATTATTTAAGTTTTCCTGTATTGATCTGTGAATAATAATCTGCTTGAGACCTCTACATAAAAACTGGCATGTCATGAATGCATATATGGTTTACACATTTGTAAATTGTAAGTAAATTTCACATGTCGTGCAAAATGAACACCCAAGCACTGTAAGGATCTGAAAGAGGGTAAGCTACTGGTCAGTACATCACCAAATCACTAAATATTTAGTGAAAAATATGCATCATATATTCCAAAACATAAAACATGTTTTCAACATTTTGTCTACACCATGCTAAGCCCCACCTCTAAAAATGCCCCAAAGCATCTTTATTCATGTTCTCATATTCTGCAAATGACATCATCATCTTGTAACACTTGAGCTGAACAACAGACACATTTATGTGCTTTTCCATTCAGTGCCATGCATGTATGTTTTTATGCAAATGTTTCTTTCTGACATGGCAACGACTAATATGATTCAAAAGCTGTCAGAGGGGGTATTGTATGAAAATGTGATACTCTTGTATGCAGGTGTGCGTAGTAATAGCAATAAATGTGAAGGCACATAACGTTGTCTATTATCAAGCGTTACAAGATGATGATGTCACATGCAGAATATGAATAAGATGATCTGGAGCATTTTGTTAGAGGTGGGACTTAGCAGTGTGTAGAAAATGTTGAAGAAAATATTTAAAAATATTCACGAAGTAGTTAGTGATTTGGTGATGTACAGACCAATAGACATCAGAAGTCAACATGCGTTTGGACGTCGTAGGATCTTTAAGGGGCCAAAATTTACCAAAAAGTCCTAGTCATGTTCACATTTTCTTCATATTGTTCAAAATCTCTCAGCATGAACTAGTTCTGTTTGGTATTTTTCGTATTCGTACCAATCTAGAATGTTTTTAAATTTCCGCAATATGCTTTCTGTATGTTGTCAATTTTTTTTTTCATCCATTGTTCATTTTACGTCTTATAATCTACAACATATTAAGCCTCTTATTCACCTTTTACTTCATTTATTTTTATTTGTATTTTGATATGTAAATTGTGTATATATTTATTTTAGAATGCATTATATGACTTTACTTACTATCATTCTTTTTCGTTAAACCAGGAGTAATGCACAAATATCATAGATGCTAACTATTCACGGAATAAAGATGCCCAATCATTTATTGCAGCAAGATCATCTTTGTATTTTTTTTCAAAATTGACTTTTCTTTCTATAGGTCCTTAGTTTTCTTTAACAACAGTATGCAATCGTTTGCTAGGGATAAAAAAAAATCCTTTTTGAGTATACAAAACATCTTTCCAAATACAAGTTCAATTGATACAATATACAGTTTACCAATATTCTTACGGTAAGTTGGACCGAAAAACCTAAATACCTTTCATATACAGTATAATACAAAATTACACGTACATTTTATGCCCCATACTGGCAGTCGTACTATACACGTATTGATTTTGTTTATGCATGACTGTTCTGTCCTTCATTATTTTTTTATTACCCAGAGTGATATAGCAGTCATGCTACAGTGCCTATGTTTGATTAAACAGCGATTTGATGGATACGTGTAATTCGTATCGTCCAGTAGACCAATCAATTATGACAATTGACTTTGTGAATAATTTATTTTAAACTTGTACATAAAACGAGTAATATATTAATTGATACCAAAGGTAGTGATGCAGTCGATGCCAGAATGTGAAAGAGGCTTCTCGAGCACCTGTAGTTTTTTTTTTTTTTGGGGGGGGGGGAGGGGACTTAGTAGCTGTAGTTAGACAAGCAGCAACAGAAGAAGTACGAGTAAAAGTAGTCGTACGTACTAGTAGCAGTAGTAGTAGTACTGTAGTTTTTGTAGTAAAAGAACTAGTAGTAGCAGCAGCAGCAGCAGCAGTAGTAGTAGTAGTAGTACTACTACTACTACTACTACCACTACAACTTCTACTACTACTACTACTACTACTACTACTACTACTACTACTACTACTACTACTACTACTACTACTACCTCCACCACTACTACTACTACTACTACTACTACCTCCACCACTACTACTACTACTACTACTACTACTACTACCTCCACCACTACTACTACTACTACTACTACTACTACTAGGTTAAGCAGTAACATACCCGCCAACTGTCCCTATTTTCCCTACTATCCCTATTTATAGAAAAAAGAGAAGCAATTTTTACCCATTGGTCGGATTGTGTCCTTATTTTTGCAAGGATTTGGCCATAGTAATGCATAGGATATTTAGGAATGTCCCTATTGTTCAAATTTTTACCCCCAATATGGCCATATTTCTTAGTTTTCAGGGTTGGCAGGCATGCAGTAGTAGTAGTAGTAGTAGTTGTTGTTGTTGTTGTTGTTGTTGTTGTTGTTGTTGTTGTTGTTGTTGTAGAAATAAAAGTAGAAGTAGTAATTGTAGTAATAGTTGTAGTGCAGTAGTAGCAGTACCCTCCCTACTCAAAATGATTACGCATGCACTTTGAGTTGAAGGGGCCTTTCTCCTTTATATATTTCTTCTTCGCCGGATGTGGTGTTCTTTCTGAGACCGCGTCAGAGTATTATATTGACATTTTTTAATTGTCGGAATTCTTTCTAAGCTATCAAAACCGTTTCACGGAAAATATGAAACCGAATTACTATGCTAATGTCAAACAGAAATTTCATGTTCTGCCGTGTGTGCGCGTGTATTTGATAATCTCTCCGCCTTGGAGAAGAAAGGCAAAAGAATATTCTTTTCAACTTATTTGTTATTTTCCTAACATAAATTTCATTAGGACATCATTATACGGTTGAAAGACCCCTTCAACTCAAAATGCATGCGTTATAGTGTATGTTGCAATACTTTTGAGTAGGGAGGGTAGTAGTTGTAGTAGAAAAGGTAGTAGCAGTAGTAGCAGCACTAATAGCAGTAGCAGTAAGAGTAGTAGTAGTAGTAGTAGTAGTAGTAGTAGTAGTAGTAGTAGTAGTAGTAGTAGTAGTAGTAATAGTTTTAGCAGTAATAGTAGACGTAAAGGTAGTAGTTGTTGTTATTGTTGTTGTAGTTATTGTTGGAGGAGTAGTAGTAGCAATATTAGGAACAATAGTGTAGAAGCAGTATTGGTGGTAGTAGTAGTAATAGTTGTGTAGTGGTAGCAGCAGTAGTACAAGAGCGTAGGCTGGGGTGTACTGGGTGCACATGCACCCCCACCTCCTGCAAGCAAAAGAAATGTTCACTTTCTTGTATTTGTTCCCAGCCCAGCTCCCCAAGATGTACCCCTCTCCAAGCCCAAACCATCCTACGCCCTTGTCGTAGCAGATAAATCTAATTCGTTTTGAGACACCTGTACAAACATGTCCCACTTTGTAAGGAAAATATAAATTTAACACGAAGCAGTTCGTTGTGAATTTCGTCATATATTTTGTCATGTATTGTGTGTATCTGTGTGTGTCTGTCAGTCTGTGCCTGTGTGTATGTGTGTGTGCGTGTGTGTGTGTGTGTGTGTGTGTGTGTGTGTGTGTGTGTGTGTGTGTGTGTGTGTGTGTGTGTGTGTGTGTGTGTGTGTGTGTGTGTGTGTGTGTGTGTGTGTGTGTGTGTGTGTGTGTGGTGTTAGTGTATGTGCGTGCATGTGTGAACGCGCGTGCGTATGTGTGTGTATGTGTGAATGCGAGTGCGTATGTGTGTGCTTACGGCGGAAATATCTGCATCTGACTGGAATTGAGTGTCCACAATGTTACACAACGTCTTTAATCACTCTGTTAACAAGAAATAACAATGATTGTAGAATGGTAAAGAGATATAGTCAATGTGACTTTTATTTCATTGCTTCTGTACTAATGATCACATAGTCTGGCTGCCAGACGTGTTGAATGGACCAGTAAAATAATTTTTGTCTACTCCATTTACGCGGCCGGACTCTGCTTTGCAGAGGCGGAGTCTGGAATTCAGACTAATGATCACATAGTAATGCCATTGGTGTAAATGGAAAATGTGGGATGAAATAAAGGTATATATCATGTGGCCATTTGGCTTCATCTATTCGTGAAATCGAATTGTAACCACTTTTTAAATTATCTACATGACTGATTTTAGTGGTGGATCCAAAACTGTATGGTGGATTTTGGTTGCAGTAAGTTGTATGGACGTTGGGTGGTGTGGGGTAAGGTCTGTAGTGAGGATGGAGTGAATGGAGTAGGTTACAGTGGGGGTGGGGTGAATTGGATTTGGGTGTGGTTGGAGTGGTGTGGGGTAGGGCGGATTGGGGTAGGGTGGATTGGGGTAGGGTGGAGTCGGTTTGGGTGTGGTTGGGGTGGTGTGGGTAATGTCTATAGTGGCAGTGGGTTTGGGTGGTGTGGGGTAGGGTGGAGTGTGGTGGGGTGGGGTTGGGTAGGGTAGGATAGGGTGTAGTGGGGTGAGACATTGTGGAGTAGGTAGGGTAGGGTGTGGTGCATTTGGGGTGTGAGATGGGGTAGGGTGAGGTGGGATTGGATAGGGTATGGTGGGGTTAGGGTAGGATGGAGTGCGATAGGGTAGGGTGGAGTGGGGTTTGGTAGGGTTGGGGTGTGAGGGTGTAGGGTGAGGTGGGGTGGGGATAGGGTGTAGTGTGGTGGGGTAGGGTAAGGTTGGGTGTGGCAGGGTAGAGTGGGTTGGGGTAGGGTAGAGTGGGGTAGGGTAGGGAGTGGTGGGGTTGTGTGGAGTGGGGTAGGGTAGGATGGAGTGGGGGTAGGGTAAGGTGGGGTGTGGCAGGGTAGAGTGGGTTGGGTTAGGGTAGAATGAGGTAGGGTAGTGTGTGGTAGGGTTGTGTGTGATATGGGGTCGGGTGAGGAGGGTTAGGAAACGTTTCCATATTAAATATATGATTGTTGACTTAGCAATACAAAAACCAGTGCAGTTTATGGGTATGCCACCACCCCCAATCCAATTTGACCTCTAACAAAAACCGTGATATAGGCCTTTGTAGAATTTCATAGAAGAATCCTTCCTTCCCTGGTATGGAATGCCATATCTATAACGATACATGCTTTAGCCAAATTTCATGAAAATCCATCCATTCATTCGTGAAAAATTGCAGTAAACGGAGTTCTAGGGGCGGACATCCCGTAAACCTACGAAGGTGATAGGGGTACCTTACCACTGTAAATAAAAATCATGTTGCTCTTCTTTTCATTTGGCAGGGAGCAGGGATACATGTCCGCTATGCCCGATCAATCATCAGATCATAAATATCAAGCAACATTAATCACCCTAACTCAATACTGGATTGATTTCGTTCCGTTCTGAATAGTCTGATCACATTTCATTCATTACTTTCTTCAGAATCCACATCGGTATAGTCCTCATCGTCATCGCTTTCATCTGGCGCGTTTCGATGTTTCGATTGTACGCTACGGTTGTTCCGACGTTTTTTGTTAACATAATCCTCCTCATCGCTCGAGTCTCTGAAAAAATTGGAAGGAAAAAAAGGGAAAATTTAACTCTGTTGAATTAATTGAAAAAAATCCATATTTTGATAAAGGCCTCATCAAGTTATAATTTCTAATTCTTTCTCAATTCTAAACCCAGTTTATTATTTTAGACATCTTAAAATATACTGTCATGAGATTCTCAGTACATTGGATATAATGATGCGAAGAGAAAGCCATCTTCTTTAATTAGTAGCGTTATCCTCCTTGTCACTGTCTTATGAAGATAGGAGGTCACTTTCCTCTTCGAGGGGCGTGGTCTTCTTTCTGAGACCCCTTCAGAGGAACGTATTGATATTTTTTGTTTGCTGGAAGTCTTTCCAAACCATCAAAATCGTTTTATTGGTAATATGAAACCGAATTACTATGCTAGTGTGAATTAACACCACACCCCTATAGGGAGGCGAAAAAATGCAAAAATTTATGTTCCACTCCCTCTGTCGTGGGCGCGCCTGCATTTGATAATCTCTCCGCCTTGGAGGAGAAACGAGAAAGAATATTCATTGATGTCTTTTCAAATCAATCATAAACGTAATTAGGACATAATTTTAGAAAGGCCCCTTCAACGTAAAATGTATGCGTTATAGTGTATGTTGCAATACTTTTGAGTAGGGAGGGTAATGAGATATTCATTACAAGAAAATACATTTGGCCCAGATATTTCTATTATTCTGTTGTTTCCATCTGACACCACTCTTTTACATATTTGCACCGCAATAAAACTTTTAATATATTTCAATATACTGACAAAGAAGGGAATATCATGATTATTATCATGATTATTATTTTCAATTTTTGTTATTGTTATTATGATCATTTTTATTTCTTTATTTATTTATTCATTCATTCATTCATTCATTCATTCATTCATTCATTCATTCATTCATTCATTCATTTATTTATTTATTTATTTCATTTATTTATTTATTCATTTGGTATTATTTGACCAATATTTTTCAGTAATGTCGAGGGCACATGCCAGTCCGCGATGTTTAATATTCGATTATAAACTTTGATTCTAATCAAGATTACATGGATATCATTCGGACATAGTTGAAGAGATCATTTTAATCCGAACTCATTTTACATTTTTGGGTAAAAAACATACTTTAGTATGATAGATAACATGCACTTTGGCGTATTACCCTCACCCTACCCCATGGCCCTGAGAAGCGGGGGTGCTGCAGCACCCCCAGAAATTGTGCAGGGGGTGCACCCCCTGCAAAAAGACGTGTAGGTCATGATGTCAAGCATTATACGTCGTCCAGGGGCGGCGCTGGCTTTTTTTTTTCAAATTTGGCCGTGAAAATTGTTTTTGGGGCCGCAAAAGTTTTCCCCCCACTGAGCGACTTTTTGGCTGCTGATTTGGCCGTGAAAATTTGCCGCCAAGCCCCCCCCCCCCCGGCTGAGCGACTTTTTGGCTGCTGATTTGGTCGCGAATTTGGCCGTGAACATTTTTTGGGGCCGCGAAAATTTTTCGCCGAGCGCCCCCCCCCCCCTCCCCCCTCCCCCTCCTCTGAGCGACTTTGCCGTGAAAAATTATTTTGGCCGTGAAAATATATATCTCGGCACCCCCGGTGAAAAAAAAAAATCGTTCCCGGGGTCCTGCCCTACCCCACGTCACCCTACCCCACCACACCCTACCACACCCCCTACAAACTACCTCATCCTACATGCTTCGTTTCTTGAGAACTTTGGTTTTAATCAAGATTACTTAGATATCATTCGGACATAGTTGAAGAGACCATTTTAGTCCGAACTCATTTTACATTTTTTTGGTAATAAACATACTTTAGGATGATAGATAACATGTTCTTTCGCGAAAAAAGACCAAAAGATACATACCTCTCCAAACTGATATCCGAGTAGTCTATGTATTCCACCGGACCCATACATAATGCGCATATGTTGTTGATTTCACGTATACATTCCAAACAGAAAACACCTTGTGAATGAAACACAGATAAAATGAAAAACAGATAATTAGAATAAAGACTGCCAATGAAAGAGTGATGTTAAATTGTAATGTGATATAATACAGTCACTGGCCTAGTTACCCACTGTGAAACAGATCAGATTTGGGAATGAGCTCCTAATATTGCAATGTGAACATAAACTGTAGTAGCACTGATTTGCAAGATGGGTCAAAACAGAATGGCGCCGAAATCTGAAGTCGGTTTAAATACCTTCAGTCTAAATTTAGACTCGAGTTTAGTTAAACCACAGTTAAACCCGAACTCCGGTCTAAGTCGGGTTTTACTCCATTTCTGTTTCTGAAAGTCGGGTTTAGTTAGACGAGTTTTAAATGTTGCTATCGATTGTTATCGATAGCAGCTAGAATGCATATTAGTTGTTTCTTCAATTGTTTTGTAATAAAATTATGAAAATATTGCCCGACTCTCATTATTTTATATAACTGAATTGTTCTTAACCAATATTAAATGAGTAACAACATAGCAGAATGTAATTTGCTTGTGTAATCAAAAGAAAGTAAGTCCTCACAACGTTTTACAAAATGTAATTGTCTTGAATTAAGAATATTTACCAAACATCAGCGCGCATTCAATATCCGCACAAAATAATCCGAATTCGCGCGTGTGCAAATACAGCCAGAGCAAGGCCTCGAGAAAACTATGCAAGAAAGTTTAAAAATTCCGCTATAAAATATAAAATTCCAGACACCTGACTAGCTTATAATTAAGGAAACTAGGAAAATAGACAAGACCCTCATATATCTTCTGCAGCAGGTGAGTAAGCGTCCTTTCATATATTTTGGCCATTATAGACGCCGAGCCTCGCGTGCGGTACGCTGCGAGTGTCAGTGACAGTGTTAACTGTTATGCAGTCACTGCTAGTGACGACGTGTGCAGTGGGGGCAATAAACAGGGAAATGTTGAGATTTGTACCGTCAATTTAACACGCAAAGATTTTCATTTTAAGTACTGTTGTTGTTCAGATTGTGACTTTGAAACTTTCATATATCATTATGATTTAAATACATTTGAGTAATTTAGTCTATAGTAGTGGGGTACATTGCCCCGGGGGGGGGGGGTCGCTCTCGCAGACGGCCTGTACTCCACCCGTCGTCCACACCTCAGAAATGGCACAACCTAACGGCGTCACCTACACTTACCAAATTTGTGACCTAAATGGCGTAACGCATGAGAAAACTACCTAAACGGCGTGACTCCCATGTAAATCCACTTCATTCTGATACCGCTAAGTGGCGGAACTGTGAAATTCCACTATTACACCCGAAGTGCGCAAACCCAGTGAAATCAACTACTTTAATTCCATACCAATCTGTCTTTCTCTATTTAAAAACATGTTGTACCTTGCAGAACTCCGAAAAAGTTTCGATCAATAATTAATTTATATTTTCCTTATTCAAAAAAACGTTCATTTTGAGATGTTACATAGATGTAACTCAAATTTGCACCCCTAAATGGCGTTAATCCCAACTAAACTATAGTAACCCTGAGAATGAATGACATGTGAGAAAAGGCTACCTAGAGCGGCGAATTGCTAGCTGATATTGATTGAAAAAGCCTTCCCTTTTTCGCAAAAGAACGTCGACGACGTCGCGAAGGCTGGAAAGGACATTTACGACGCTTTTTCTGGACGCGGGTGCGTAGCAGGCCGTGTGGAGGGCGACCCCCCCCCCGGCCCGGTAACTTGCACTTCGCACGGCTTACTCAGCGGTGCAGGAACGACTGCTCAGCAACACTAGTAACATGTGCTGTAGTAGGCGTCGGCCGCCGAGCGAACGGCATAGCTACGTAGCAGTGCATGCCAACAAACGCACAGCGCGCAGTGGGAATTTGTCTGAGACGGCTTGCGTGCACTAAAAGTTCCATTTAAACGTCTTAAAAGTCGCCATGTAGGCACAATTGCCCATTTTGAAAGTGAGTTAACCAGCAGACGTTAAACTAGGTGTAGACCCAGTTAAAATTACCATCCAGTTAAACACGACTTAGACTCGATCTAACTTAAACCAGAGTTCAGGAAACACAATGTTTAGGAATATCGAATAGTTAGACTCGACATCGGATATTAAACTACACTTAGACTGCGGGTTGAATTTAAACTTGACTCAGAATACGGGCCAATGATTTTTTTTGTGCAACACATAGCCCCGAAAGTTTTAAAAATATAGTTACAGTAACATTGTGCAGAAATGCCATAGCCATCGCAATTGTATTTTAAAAAAAGGGTGATGAAAATGTAACCTTATGTTTACGTCACATCAAATCATTTACCCACCTAATTGATTTAATGGGGTTTTCCGAAAGTGAATGGCGCCTTTTAGAAAATGTATTGTCAAAAGCTAATTCTCTCATAAATATACAGTCATGGCTAAATGGCGATGAGTTAGGTAATGTTTTTGTTATCTGCCTGCTTATCTGCTAAACCTATATTGGACCTTTTCTTCCTGTTTTTGAATATGTGCATGCACATGAGGGCTACTACGTTGTAATCTTACATAATAACACATAATTTGATAAAAATAGTATTCGTACAAAGGTAAACCATGAATGTAATCAACAAAATCAACTGGCTT
>JZLH01S0633140.1:25285-35802 GCA_001188425.1 Eucidaris tribuloides | reverse complement strand
AAAAAGAAGAAAATGCATTTTTTTTTTAAATTCACAGTTCACCTTGCAAACATGACATTTTCTAGTTTTTATGGAGGGCATTGAAGGCATTGAAGACCTGACAGCAGTTTATAACCTTCATTGACTTCAAGAAAGCCTTTGATACTCTCCACAGAGGTATGATGATCAAAATATTGAAAGCCTATGGAATTCCAGATACAATATCCCATGCAATTGATGACACATATCAGGGTACCAAGGCTAAAGTCGTAACGGCTGATGGTGATACAGAAGAGTTTAACATCCTTGCCGGAGTTCTTCAAGGGGACACTCTTGCACCATACTTGTTCATAATTGTATTAGATTACTGCCTCAGGTGTGCAATCAAGGACAAGAACTCATTGGGATTTACCGTAGTACCTAGACAAAGTCGCCAAGTAGGTCCTTTATGTGTTACTGACCTAGATTTTGTTGATGATATAGCTCTACTGTCAGACACAGCTGCACAAGCTCAAGAACTGCTAGTAAATGTGGAGAAAGCTGCACTCTGTGTAGGCTTACATATGAATGCAAAGAAAACGCAATTCATGACCTTCAATCAACCAGACAATGTTAAAATACAAACTGTAGATGGCAGCACCCTTGAGAAAGTAGACAACTTCAAGTATTTGGGATCATGGGTGAAATCCACGGAACAAGACATAAAAGTGAGGAAAGCCCTAGCATGAAAAGCATGTAACAAGTTGACTAAAATATGGAAGTCTGACCTCTCAAGGCAACTTAAAGTAAAGATCTTCCAAGCTACTGTGGAAAGCGTTTTGCTGTACGGTTGTGAGACCTGGACCGTAACTAAGAAGATCAAAAAAGCCTTGGATGGGTGCTACACAAGAATGCGAAGGGCTGTACTAAATGTGTGTTGGAAATCCCATACAAAGACCTATATGGGGATATCCCCCGCCTCACAACTAAAATCGCTATCAGACGACTACAATTTGCGGGTCACTGTAAAAGAGCCAGGGGAAGAGTGGTATCTAATCTAGTCACGTGGCAACCAACCCATAGGACGAGAACAATTGGGCGGCCCAAAAAGACATACGTCGATCAACTCCAACAAGATACTGGCTATGAAACAAGGGAAAAGGAAAATATCATGCTAGACAGGTGTCTTTGGAGAGCCATCATTAATGCCTGACAGCAAGAGTCGACGGAGTGAGAGTGAGTGACGGGGGTATATCTGAATCAGTGCTTCATTTTTGTCTTTTTTGTCACAAAATTGATATTGGCTCTTCTCTGAGCATGCTGAGGATTTAATCCTTGTGCAGATCAGTTGAGAGCTTCTGCAGGACCAGTCTGTGAGGCATTAACCCTATTTTAACTGGGCTATTTCAGACCGCGTTTTTACTGGGGGGGGGTCAATTTGACCCCCCCTGAGATCTCGGCCGCCGATAGCGCGATCGCCGCGAAAATTTGCATGCGCGTCGACCCGGATGTAAACTACACGACTGTGTAGTAAATTTTCAAAAATTCATATTTTCTATTTTTTAAGTAATAATTATGCAAATAAGTGTATGAAATTTTGCTTTCGGCTATAACTCACTAAAAACAGGTAGTAAATGCTATTTTTGGGTGAAGATATTCATTTTGACATTTCTAACAATTATCTACGAAAAACATTTGCCGAATTGGAATTAAATTTCTTATGTATTTCATTGTTTTTGGAATTTCTTATGTATTTCTTTGTTTTTTCGACCTTTTGTTTTCTATTGTTTTTTTCGATGAAATTTGTTGGGGACACTTTTGCAATCATAAACAGCAGTAAAAAATTCATCAACCAGTAAAAGCAGAAATAATCATACATTTTATGATTTATGGCTGAAAACACAATTTCCATTGATTTGTACAAACAAAATCACGGTTTTGAGCAATTTTGGGGTTGACATGCATGTATAAAAAAGTCGCGCAGCGTCGTAACTGCTACGTCCGATTTTCGCGAAAATAGGTCTCAAAAGATGCGCAAAACTTGAAAGTAAAAAGTCGGCGATCGACGCGGTTGAAAAATATTGCGGGCGGACGGCATGGTCGCGAATTCGTCGAGGGGGGGTCAAATTGACCCCCCCAGTTAATATAGGGTTAAACATTGAACTATAAGAACACAATTCTGTGTGCAAATGCATTTTTGGCCGATTGCGCAAAAGCAGGTTGTACTCACTCATGTGTGAAATACTTTCAATATCAACGGTGTCATTAGATAGCTTAGGTTCAAGATACAATATTCATATCAAAAATTAATCTCAAAATCACCGAAAAAAATAATAATTTTTAAGTGTCTACTTTTTTTTGATACACACTGTATAACTCAAATTTCATATTAAATACAATATCACAAACATTACATATATAACAAGAGCCCAGAGGACACTATGTTCACCTGAGTATGCCCCTAGAGAGTATGTCATCTATTGTACATAGTTTTAGCCCAGGGAGGCCAATATTTAGGCACTTATGGGGCCACATGAACCATTTTTGGACATCTTTGCATCCCTTTCCGATACATGTGATTCTGCCAAAGTCAGTTAAAATCTGAACAAGTATTCATTTCTGTAAAGAAGATAACTATGTGACTTTTCTCTTAACCCCCATCCCACTGCACCCCCATCCCACTGCACCCCCCCCCCAAAAAAAAAATAAATTAATCCCCTTTGGGTCCCAGAGGGGTCACCTTGTAAATTGTCATGAACGTTATTAGTCATATACGAGGGTTTCAACACACAATGTATATTGGCTGTATTACTTCTGGACCTAAGAACAACAAGGTTGTAAATATACATAAAAAGAGGTTGATAGAGTACCAAAGTGTGACCATCACTCTGGTACAGAAATGTTATGTGTGGACAATGGCAGGACCAGGTGCAGCGTGTCCCACCAGTACACAAGTTCTATTTGCAGTGGTGTCATGGTTCAACTGTTGTCTCCACATATTTCTGAACCAGTGTGATGTCATCACTTCAGTACATTTTTTTTCCTGGCATTTGTATTTCTTATTGTTAGACTTGGAATGGGACAAAAAGTACATGTACTTCTGTGACATTAGACTTGACAGTACGAACAAAATTTATGCCAGGCTTTCCATATATGGACTCTAAATAGGCAGTAGTACTTTATTTTTTAATGATCATTCTTTGGTGTCTGGGAGGGACATTTATAGTACACACTACATACATGTGACCTGTCAGCACAAAACACACCATAAGTTGGTAGAATAAGTAATTGTGTTTTTGTACAGCCTTTAAGTAGATGTTCTAAGTTTTACAATGATATATAAGTTGTGTAGGATGGACAAAACAAACCCATTTAAAACCCCCTTCACAAGTTTGGACCATCACAAGCCATTATCAGGAAAGCAGAGAAAATGACTGCAATAATAATGCTCATTCATGCGAAATGGGAGGCCTTGGCAACTGTACCATATACTTTCCAAAAGAGAACTGTGGATGGACCATCATTTTTTGGTTGTTACAGTCACTGTCAATGAATAGTTCACAAATGTAACTTTGTGGTGATATCAAAATTATTACAGGGGGACTTGAATATGTTGGGTATAACAAGCAATCATATTCAGGGTAAAATTATTATCAATCTCTTGATGTGAAGACCAAATTGGCAAAATTTTCAAGCTTCCACAAGAACATGGTTTAAGTTTAATGCACGAAAAATGCTTTTGAATAATTCAAATTTGAACAGATGAAAGATGAGTGTATGTACTTTTAAGAAATATCAGAATCCCACATCAACTTTTGCAACCCATCTTGACAATGTCACGAATTTACACGAAAATGCCAATTGCGTCTTACTAATACATTTTGTGGTGACAGGTCACATATTCGGTTGTCTGTCTTACCTGGAGCACACAGGCCGAGTGCTTCATACGAGATGAGTTCATTGGCAGCAAAGCAGTCATGTAGTTCCACCACATTGACATCCTCCACCTTAGCACCTGTCTTGGCAAAGAGCTTCTCAGCGGCTTTCTTGGTCATATCATAGCCAACCTGAAATAAGACCCCAAAGCAAAATCACTGTAAACAGCACAGCCATCCAGTAACGACTGACAAGGATCTCATAGTTTCATCTAATTCCTAGGCCCCAGGTATGCAGGAGTAACAACAGAGGTCAACTAGAGAAGTTCGACTGCGCGCAGTCGATGGGTATGCCAAAATATTTGTCTTTTGGTTTTGAACCTAACCACCAAATTACATCAACAGTGAGCACTCCTAACTGAAGTTATAGGCAGAAAATGACATTTTGGGACAAAGTTCATTGACCTTTGACCCTTGACCTTGACCTTTGACCCCTGTGACTCTACAAAAAATATTTGTCTTTTGTTTCTTAATCTAACCACCAAATTACGGACGAACAACCCGAAAACATAATGCCTCCGGCTCCCTTACGGGGCGGAGGCATAATAAAACCTTTCTTCTTATTCCATTACAATGAGGAAAAAAAAACACTTTTTTCCACTCTTTCTCTTTATTCCTGGCAAGGAAATTTGTTTTCTTTCACTTTTCTCCACATCTGTTTAGTAGATACTTCAATTACTGTATAATATTTGTACTATTAGCACCCATTCCATACATGACTGTAGCCGTCAACGGGGGGGAGCTAACGGGACCTAGTTAACCCCCCCCCCCTAAAAAAAAAAAAAAATCAAATTCAAATTGTTTTCTCTCTGATTTTAGATTTTGAAATAGTATGATCAGTAAATGAAGATCTTGGACCCCCCCCCCCCTTTTCTCCCACAAAACATGTCTGCCTATCGCCTCGATTCCATACGATAGTATTCACACCAATTAGCCAAATTGCCAACTGGATATATGTACACTTCAGTCTACATACAAACCTGTCTTTTTATTCCAACTATTTGATACATAACTCAACAAATATTGATTCTGAAAATTTGAAAGCAAAAGTTTTAAACATACTGAACCCAAATAATATGTAAATGTTTATTTTCATCCATATGAACTTCACTACAGATGATTACACAAGGCATTATTCTATCAATTCGACTCATAACAATCTAATGCCTCCACCTCATTTTTTGACCTTGACTCAACTATGACTTTCAACTCAACAATTTATATGTTTTCATTGAACTTGGCCCATATCTTTCTCTGTTTTCTTTCCATTTCCTTTTTCCTGTTTACTACAGTTATTTCTGTTCTATTTGAATCCTGCAAATGACATTCTTTAGTGTATTTCACTCTGTTAGTTTCATTTTGTGTTTTATTGGCTAAACAAATAACGTGATTAAGTAGGTACATTGCATATGTCTACTACATTGCTCGATATAATGGGCTTAATACGGCAAAGTATTAACCCGTTGCTTACGGGAATCGGTTGTGCCATGTGTTAACTCTACGGAAATTATAAAATTTCAGAGGAAACAGGTTAAAATTTAATTTGCCATGACATACTTACATTAACCAGATTTTAGTGTCAGTCATAGTGAAACTTGATCATCAACCACTGTCAATAACTCTCCAACTTAACCACATCACAATATGCCAAGTTATGCAAATTTCATTAACCTATGATTTTTTTATTTAATATACAATATTAATCAATCCATCTGCACCTCATCATTCAAAAGTGGGCAATGGAAAATCAATATTTTCAAAATAAGAATGAATTTCTGATTTCTCTGTAAATCTTGGGCACCCGAACAAACAAACAACCCACAAATATGATTCTCCCACACCCTTTATAGCTGAGGCAGGGAAAGATGATAAAATAAGCTGAGACATCTTGACAAAGTTGCCAACTAATTCTCGCTATCGACAATATAGAATGTTCGGCAATAGAGGGCAGTATTGCCAATGAGCACACGCGCAGATTGCACAGTGGTTGGAGTAGTGTAACCAATTTATTCTAGCTTCCATAGACAATACACGGGGACGTCTGCAAAATTCACGATTTTACTACATCAGGTCAGAGTGTCAGAAATTTGCGTTATGATTTAATGTGACCATTACAGGTAGCATCATAATTCGTTGGGTATACGCCACAAATTTTAAACCAGTCATTTTTACAGGACTTTTCCATTTTTAACTCTTGTTAATGTAAAAGAAACCGGAAGTTTGTGGGGGCTTAGTTCTCTTGGACAAGTGCGCCCACTACTACTGAATGACGAATTGTCGATAGCGAGAATTGATAAAGGATGGAGCAATGTATTCTTATTGCATGCAACCTACCAGTTTCATAGGACTCTTCTCTTCAAATGTGCTAGGTGTATCTGTAGTCATGGTCATTCCCATGATCTCTACGGCCTGGCCTTGCAGGCTGTGCTTGATGACAAACTCCTCATTACATAGGATGGCTGCAGCCGCCCCATCCGAGGTAGGACTGGAGGCAACAAAATGACACACAATTAAAGGGAAATGCATGTAGCATGATTGGAAGCAGTTCTCATTTTGGGACATATCTAGTTGAAAATCAAGTACACTGTTCAAGGTTTCTATAACAAAAAATTGGGGTTAACTCTTAATGTGCCAAAGTTGCAAATTTGTACCACATAATACACATAAAGTCTACAGAGGTTGAAATTCTCTGGCATTTTAAGAGTTAAACGTTCATTCTTCTTAAAACTATCACCATTAGTAGTTGGTGTGACAGGCAAGTCTGTTGCACAACTTGGTTTGGGTTTAATTTCGCTCATGGAAATACTGGTACTTTAGAAATGGCAAAAACTAATTAATTACTCCCCTCACCCATGTCATCCATACTCCCCTATGACCCACAGATCTTTTTTTTTCCTTTTGAAACTGTAACGATTCCCCTTCATCCAGAAGCCTCATTTTTTCCAGTTTACAATCGCCTTCACTGTAATCGTTTTACGGGGAGATTGTCAACATTTGAAACAAAATGTAGTGATGTCCGATTGTGCCTGCCTTTCCAGAAACATTGTCATGCTTCAGTTTAGACATTATGAATGATTGATTGGCCTTGGGGTGAAGGCAACCCAGCTCCTACATTATTGAATTTGCTAGTTTGTCCCAAAGTTTGTTAGTCCTGCATATTTTGTCATATGCCACATGCACATGTTAAACTTAATGGCTCCACAGCTTGTTCACAGTTGTTTATAGCCAAAATTAGAAGTAGCGAGTGCAAGGACTTACCAACACTGTAGTTTAGTTAGTGGCTCTGAGATCTGTGGGGAATTGGTGATCTCTTCCATGGAATACTCCTTCTGGAACTGAGAATTTCTGGACAGAGAAAACAGATTGGCTTCCATTACACACATGTATGGTCCATGGATATCAACAAATAAGATAATCCATTAACTATGAACTCGACACTGTCAATTCAGGTCAACATAACCTAATCCAACACTGTGGACCTGAGTTGACATTTGGGAGTTTTTAATTGCACATTGACAGGAGGATGTTGACAGTATCAGGGGGGTGTTTTGGGGTGTTCAAACAGACCCCTTTAGTAAGTTAACACCCTAAAAACAACCCATCCCTCGCCCTTTTTCTGGAAAATACCTCCTTTTTTGGAAAAAGGAGGTTGTTTTAAATCTCTGGTTTTATTTTGTGTGAAATACCTCCTTTTTCTGGAAAAAGGGGGTGTTTTAAATTTCCGGAATAGAGGTAATAAATGGTGCGTTTTCGGTCACTCGTGGGAAAATTTGGCCATCAAAATTTTATGTATTATCTCGGGGAGGTGGATTCTTCCCCTCACCTCCCCACCCCCTCCCCCTCCCCCCCCCCCGAGCAATTTTTCGACCACTGGGCTAAACGTGAAAAAGGTTGGACTTAGGATTTGGATTGGGACAATTTTTCCTCACTGCTGCAGTCTATCAATTTACTTACGGATTATTGGTTGAGTGCTTGTGATTCTTGTAGGCAATCTTGGCAAAGTGCTCTGGCTTAGTTCCTAATACAAAAATAAATCAAATGCACTCTTAAATGAATTTAAACTATAACGTGCAAAGTAAATCATAATAGTAATGTTACATTCACAGCTACTACTAGTACTACAGTGGTCTCCGGATAATGGGGCAACATTTAAAGGGGCACTCGTGTTAAATGGGTAAAATTTAGCAAAAACAATTCTCATGTTTCTTATTGAAATTTACTCCACATAATAGGGTACTCATGTTAAATGAGTAAAAAAAATGGCTTGCAAATGCCTACCCATTAACTGGAGACTACTGAACCACTAAAGATAAAATAATAATAATAATAATAATAATAATAATAATAATAATAATAATAACAATAATAATAATAATAATAATAATAATAATAATAATAATAATAATAATAATAATAATAATAATAACAATAATAATAATAATAATAATGATAATAATAATAATACTAATAATAATAACAATAGTAATAATAATAATAATAATAATAACAACAACAACAACCACAACAACAACAACAACAACACTAATAATAATAACAACAACAACAAGAGTGTCGCTGGGAAGAGCACATAATACGCCCGCCTGTATCGCGGAAATGAAAACATGTCACTGTGACCTTGACCTTTGATATTTTGACCTCAAAATCAATAGGCTTCCTGGGATCCATGCTAGTATCATATACACCAAATTATATGAACCTAGGTTAAGTTAAACTGACAGTTATCGCATTTAACAAGACTTCACAAGGTAAGATGAAACATTGTCACTGCTGACTCTTGACCTTATGACCTTTCGACCTCAAATCAATAGGCCTTCCTGGTCCATGCTAAGTATCATACACACCAATATTATATGAGCCTGCGGTTACGTTAAACTGAAGTTATTGGTTTACAAGGACTTTCACAAGGGTAGATGAAAAACATGTCACTTGTGACCTTGACCTTTGACCTTTCGACTCAAAATCAATAGGCCTTCCTTGGGATCCATAGCTTGTATCATACACCCCAAATTACATGAGCCTGGGTTAAGTTAAACTGAAGTTATCGCGTTTACAAGGACTTCAAAAGGGTAAGATGAAAACATGTCACTGTGACCTTGACCTTTGACCTTTCGACCTCAAAATCAATAGGCTTCCTGGGATCCATGCTAGTATCATACATACCAAATTATATGAGGCTAAGTTAAGTTAAACTGAAGTTATGGCGTTTACAAGGAAAAGTTGACAGACGGACGGACGGAGAGACGGACACCGTAGCCGGGCGTATAATAATAATAATAATAATAATGATAATATTAATAATAACAACAACAACAACAACAAAATATTATTATTGTCATTGTTTTGTTTTCATCATTATCATTCTATTTATTTTCTTTTGGTCATCATCATCATTGTCATCAACATTTTCATTCCCCTCCCAACAAAAAAGACTTAAAAAGCAACCATCAAATATGTTTGGATAAACCATGCCGTTTGTCCATGTATGCTGTTGATCACACCATTAGCATTACCATATAATCATGACATATGTATCAAAAGAAAAGTTACACAGAATTAGACATGAAAATGACATTCCAACAATCAGCTGATCATTGCTACACACACAACATATCGCCTGATTCAAATAATGACCCAAATCCACCATTGTGACAACTGAGTCACATGTGCATCGAGTATTCACTGATAAAAATGCAATCTATTCTACTCTATGTATAAGAGACAGTCTAAAATCAACATTTGTGACTTATAGTGCCTTCAACCTTCGTACTCAAAAGACAACATAAAAATAATGGGCCTATATACGTCGCAGATAATGGAAATTGATGTTACAATGAAAACATCAGTGATCATAGAATCATGTTTTTACTGCATTTTTGCCTGTCTATATTGTTGATGTGACATAATAACAAATAACAGAGCTTACACTCTATCATTCATTTGTTTCCCATTACATATGATGGATTTAAGCATTCTGTTATTTGGAGCTTCATATCTTCTGATACACACAATAGTTTTTTTTTAATGGTACAGAACGTAAATTGTTCGACAATGAACAAATGTAATTTCTTTATGCTACTGTCCTGATAAATATTACATACATGTATTTCTGCAGGAAATTTCTAACGTACAGAGACCTCTTCTCCTCCCCATGCCCCCCCCCCCAAAAAAAATAGAAAATAAAATAGTGGGGTGAATGAATGCGTAAACTAGGAGACAATGAAGGCACAATGATACACTTTGGATAAAAATGTCAATTTGTTGTAACCATTAAAAATTAATGTTTACATTTTTGTTCAAATAGACTCTTTTGTTTAAATCCACGAAGTGAGTGCATGTGGGTTTCACATCATTTATATTTAAATCTATCACTCTAAATGCTAACACAAAGTATACCACAAGTCTACAATGAAAGAATATGCATACAAATAGTGCTGGTACATTATGCATGTACAGAAAATGACCAAGTTTTACATCCCTTCTTTGTAGATGAATTTGCACATTGCCCATAGCAGGGAGCTACAGATATGGTGGCATGTATTATTTGCTTTCATACAGGTACATGTAGACTGGTTACCATATTTTGCCATGTGTTCCTTGCCGGCG
>JZLH01S0633136.1:40221-52222 GCA_001188425.1 Eucidaris tribuloides | reverse complement strand
GACAAAGTTCATTGACCTTTGACCCTTAACCTTGACCTTTGACCCCTGGGACTCTAGAAAAATATTTGTCTTTTGTTTCTTAACCTAACCACCAAATTATATCAACAGTGAGCACTCCTAACTGGAGTTATAGGCAGAAAATGGCATTTTGGGGTTAAGTTCATTGACCTTTGACCTTTGACCCTTGACGGATCTGTCCCAAAATCTAATCAATTCATCCTTGCCTAGTGGTCCATCCTTGGTCCAAGTATCATTAAAATCCCTCAAGCGGTACTTAAGTAATCTTGTTCACAAGAAAGTGCAGACGCACGGACGTACATGTACGGAGTTACGGACGTACGGACGGACAACCCGAAAACATAATGCCTCCGGCTCCCTTACGGGGCGGAGGCATAATAAAACTTTACAAAAGATATATTTTCTTGCATAAAGTTTGATTGATCAGTGCCCCCTGAATGCAGACATGCCTGACTGTTCCTAATCGGTGTGTGATAAATGATAGTCGTCTCTGACCCCCATGCTACCCAATAATTCTCCACTTCTCATGTAGGCCTAAATACTATTTGTCTCAAATATCAATAACATTATGTAGCAAATGTCATAAATCACTTATAACTGTAGGCCCCTACTGTTCTATTCAATCCGTAATGTTCAGTAGCATTTGTAAATTTATGCTCATGTGTGGTAACAGATTAATATTGTCACATCACAAGACAATCAAAGGAGACAACAAGTTATCCATTTTTCACAAAAGAAGAATTAATTATATTCTTCAGCTTATCCACTGAAAATACACTGCAACTACATGGACCTTCACTCCTTCGAGACAGATTTGCAAACATCTAAATTCATAAAATTGTCTTCTTAGAATTTGTGATGTTACTGTGTAATTTTCACTTCTCACTAAAACATTATCAATTAAAGTGGAAACCCAACTCTCCCCTTGGTTCATGTAGACCCCCCACTCATCACATGAAATCTCCGCCCCTTCCCAAAACACTGTCTGAAGGGGTGCAGTCTGTGGTGCAAAACTGAACCAGCAACATATTAAACCTCTTGGTACCAATGTAATGATACACCATAGACTTTATGTAAAGGGCAGTGACATGATTGGGAGATATAAAAACTTGCCTTTCGAACCAAACTGGTTTAAAGATATACCACTGGTATCCATTTTGAACATACTAGCATTTTGTTTCTCTCAAGCCCCGATAGAAATATAAGCCATAGAGCTACAAAACCGATTTTTCTGTCACAAGGCTTGCTGATTAAGAAATGAGTCAATTTTCACAGTAGAATCCTTGCATAGTTTGCTTGATTCTAGAGTAGTTTCACCCCAAGTTGAGGACTACCCCAATCATGTCATTTACCTAATTTACCCCTCTCTGTACCATTGTAATAGTACACCATAGACTTTACATATGATATTCTGTGTGTGGGACTAAAAGGCTTAAAAGAGTTAAGTGCGTTATCATGATTGATGAGTTACCACGCATGTATTACTGCAATTTATATGACAATATTGCAGCACTTCCATCGCATCTCACCGCCCACCAAAGCACCAAACTACGCATGAAACCGGCGGCTTTCGTCACAACGCAATTGAACCGAGTACCTCCATCGCCCCCCCAAACTCCAAGGCCTCTCAGCAAATTTGGAAATTAGCTGTAATATTATCAATGACGCTCAGACATGTCGGTAGCAATAGCTCAATTACGAAATGAAAATCCCAAACGGTGAGTACTTCCGTTGCAATATCTCATTACCTCCCAAATGAGGGGATGACGTGGTAATTAATTTGCCCAGCTGACAGGTGGGCAACAAAAACAACAACAGCATCAAACGGCACATAGCACCAAGGTGTGGGGCATTCATTCATGACCATAATCCGGTCTCAACACTAGCACATGCCTGCTTGCTTGCCCAGGGCAAATCAATTTTCATGTAGGGTAAATACAATATCAATATTTCAAATTTGCTTGCCTGAATGGTCAAGTGAATTTAATGTTAAATGAGGAAAACATACAGTATCAAAAAAATGTTACCAAAAGTGAACAAAATATACAAAATTTCATCATTATTTTGTTCACTGAACTTCATTTTCTACTGTGTTTGGTTTGGAAGCTCGAGTGTAAAATATCAACTATGAGTTGTTGTACATGTATGCGTTTGTCCCATTTCAGACTTCAAATCCTACTTAAGAAATTACACCTTTTGTAACTCCCAATCTTCAAAAAGAAAAAAAAAATGAATGCCATCAAAAAGGCCTCAATGATTAATAATTAGTGAGAAATAATATGTTTTTATTTTTGGGCAAATTGTACATCTTTCTTTTGTAAAGTCTGAAAGTGATAATTATTCTTGCCTGTTCAAGGGTACCTAAAGTAAATTGATAAGTGAGTGTGCAGCCCTGCCATAATACACAGAAAAACAGATCATCTAAACTATCACCACGACTATACATGTAATTGTAAAATTATACAACACACAACTACACTGTACATGTAGGCCTATGTGTCAATCACTGTTTGTGCTGTAAAAACTTGACACTAAAAAGTCATCTGTGCAGGCCCAATAGAGTACAGTTCTAGATAAATTTCCACGAAAGTTATTTGCTAATCTGTTTCTCATTGTTCTGTTTTGTTTTTGTATTTTTTTTTCACTCTTGGTCTGATCTGAAACACAAATGAAGAAGGGGAAAACTTTGAGTAACAGACTCAGTCTCAGTCTGAGTCATCTGTATAAGAAAAGAGAGAAAAGTTGTGTTTTAGGGCAGTCTTGGATATAACTGTGTAACAAAATACAGCGTAAAACCTGTTTATACATGTAGCTACCATTTTTTTTTTGAATGGAGCTCCCACAATGTTAACTACATGTAGCACCGTTAAATAATCCTGCACGTCAGTTTACGTCAAGAGGTTAAAGTGATAGGCTAACATTGTGGAGCTTCAATTTAAAAAATTGTCAAACTTTGATATCTGAGCTACATAGTAGTGTTCAAATGGACAAATAAACACCCTAGAATACAAAAGTTTGGAAAGTTACACTGCCAATGGCAAGTTATGCATGAATAAACAATTAAAACTCGGGGCGAGTTTTAATAGCCTAGGTGTACACACAGTAAGTCTATGGGAGGAAATGGGCAAGTGAATCTGGTCAACCTATGATTTTCACTTTTTTAAAGCACTAAATAATTATTTTGAAATACAATTTTTCAGGGCTTCATTTTTAGACCTCATCAAAGACACTGGTAGCATGGGGAATCATGAGGCTCAGATTTTTTTTTTAACTGTGGTAAATGTTAGCCAATACCTTTAATGCTTTAGTATCCATTTTGCGGCTTAGATCAGATACTCCGCTTTTTAGTAAGTTCTCCAGAATACTATGAGACAGAATTGTTTTAAAAGCTCCCATCAAACATTACAAGGACAATATTGTTCTGTGCACATGTTTACAGCACACTCAGTAAATCTAATGAATCAATTATGGAGCTAAATAGATCGGACAAACTAGCAGAGCTTATAGCATATAAAGTGTTTTTTTTTCTCCCAGCATTTTGTTTGACTCTCACTAGAAACAAAGCAAAATTGTCCTTTACAATGGAAAATTACGTGGCCCTTTAATGAGTGTGCATACCTAATAATGAACCAGTAACGAGGCCATGGAATCCCAAATATGAAAGGTACACATCATTGACTAGGAGTGGAGGAGGACACATTTCATCTGTTGATGAATGTACAGGAATCCCCCAGGGACATGGCAGAAATGATTGAGATTTATGACAGATCTTGACTGGGATGATTGGTATGTCATGTTATCCATGTACATTATTTTCACATGATGATGAAATCATGATTGTTAACATGATTGCAATCACGGCGATGAGAGTTACTGACTGTACACACAAGAGAAAAATAAATTGAAGTTCTTCTAGTGAAGAGGCATGGCCGTCTTTTTATCGTAGGTCGACCAATCAACCGCGCACCAGATGGATCACACAGCTGCGACACATGTGTACACATGCCCGAGAGCATGCTATATATAATCAGTTGAAGCTAATAAGAGATCACATAACCTCCACCTCCCAAATTGTGTTTTAGAAGTCAAACCATTCACATGAGGAAAACAAAATTTTGGGAGAATAGTGATTGGAAAGCATGAAAGATAATTTGATTTTGCAATTTTTTCTAATTTGCTAGCTTTCATAGTGAGTTAAAAATACCTAAAGTAGAGTAATCACCAATTCCAATTACAACAATGACATTTTGGTTGCCATGTGAAGATAGTTGTCTTGTATATAGGGCGCAATACTAAGGGCACACTGTGGATAATTGATAATTTTGGATGGAGGGACTGACAAAATTATTCATTTTCTACACAGTTTTATCAAGCTCTAAGCTCATGATGGTGGTATTTGCATTTCTCCAGTTTATCTACATGTAGTTATTTATTATATAACTGGTATGCTTACATATATCTTCACTGAAATACTAATGCTATGTATTTGTACATTGTAATCTTGATTTGCATTTTGAAGTAGGCCCTACTCTCACGTCAATATAATTGAGAAATGCCAAATAAACTATCAATCAATCAAAAAGCTCTTGTCATGAATTCATTGCATCACAGTCCACATGCATGTATTGATGCAAGAAGCTCCTTGATTGATGTAACAATTGCCTATATTGTTTTCAACAATAGAGTCAACTTGAGAAAACACCTAGTGGATATGCATCACCAGTCAAAGTACATGTAGTGGACATTGTCAATGTTCATTCAATTCCCATTCCCATTGTTCAAATCACAATACCATAGCCACTTCAATTGATTATCTGTTTTTTTGTTGTGATAATCTGCCATCATTGTTGTGAACACCATTGAAGCACCATCCCAATAACCCCTATTGTTACATCCTCCAAATCAAATCATGCATTACCCTTTTTAGTTGATAACATCAAAGCAGAAATTTATTCACTTGATTGGTAACTACATGCATAGATAGGTTACTTGTGTGCTGCCCAGCGAAATCCGGCGACGGACATCTCCGTTGGCTATGGACGGACCGAACGGACGGAATGCGATGGTCCGATGGTTCGGAAGTAAGTCCCGAATCCACACTGTGAAATGGTGCACCAAGTGAAAGTTTGTCGGTTGACAGAATGTTGCAATTTTCAATTGCGCGTTTGTTGTTTTTTTTTTCTGTTTTAACCAAATTTGTGGTGCAAGTGCATGTTTGATATTTTGGTTTTGTGTGGGTCGGTTTTGCCTTGTTTGTACTTTGCCGCCAAGTATGGTGATGATTAGCTATAGCGGGCACCTATTCAACATGTGTGAATCGCGAGTAATGAGTTCTCAGTCAAAGACAGGCTGCGAATTGAGGGTGATTGACTGTTTGTACTGTAGTGACATCTATCGTTATGGGTTGAATTGGTTCAATTAACATTTAGACGCCTGTTGTTTGATCATTGGGCCAGGCGCTTGTTCCACAAGTATGTAGTTCTTGCCAGGCAACCAACACTACTTCGTTACTACTTCTATTACCAATTTGCTTGCATGCTGGACTCAGATGACGACATTATTTGATGCTTTGAAGTTGGTTATTTAGCGTTATAATTTGTTCAAGCTATCCTTGACGTAGAGTGAATTTTATCATGGATGTCGTTGAGAATAGAATACTGTCATTCATACCAGATCGTAGATAGGCTATAATATTTGTTACTTTGGATTCATTATTGATCCACGTATTAACTGTGATTTTGTGAGTATGTATGCCATGATTGTGCCAGGTTCCTTTCTTGAAGATTTTAATTTGCATTTCTATATTTTTTTTTTTTTTTTGGGGCGGGGGGGGGCAATCTTCCGGTTTTGTATTGTTTATGTTGTTAGTGTGGAAGAATATGAAGGACACAGGTATTCATTCATGTTGTTCAAGCCACCTCACCTCCTACCCCCAAATACCTGGGATGTGGTTCGATTAGTCATTGTTATATATGATGTGTCAGTTTGCTAAGCGTTTTTTTAGACCTTTAATTAGCGAAAAATTTTTAACACGTTTGGGAACCCAATGTACCTTTTTGTATTCGGAGTTTCATTTTAAAACGATTCACAATTTTCAATTCATTTCTTTTTGTACCTCATGCAGATTTTCTATTTTGTTTAATTTATATCAGTATACAATGGTTTATTCGTTCTTTTAATTTTCTCAGTTTTCATATTCTCTATTTCCATTGCCCCATTATTACAGGCTATATCTGTAAATCCCATAACATATTTATTCGACTGTGGGTCATTTTTGAAGTCTTGGTGTCATGTGGGTGATCGAATCAGTGTTGGTAGAACTCTATTGAGAAGGCACGCAGCAGTGTCATGCCGCACAATGGTCGTTGTTGTTGCATGAATGAGCTGTTTTGTACTGGACTCGTGTGTAGCTGAATGTTGGTCTTGAGCTAAGTGGGTGTAGTCATGAGTAGGTATTAAGATGGTGGATGATGGATATATCTGTGCGCTGTATCTCTGGGAATCCTGTTGTGTAGTGTGGGAGTTTGTGCTGTTGTGTGCTTGTCAATGTGGTTACAGAGTCAGAAGGGTGTTATGTAGCAGGTCATGAGTAAGTGGTTATGAATATTTATGATGTAGCCTTGTGTATGTATCTTGTGAGTATCAACCCAAGCGAAGGTCATTGACGTTGATTGTTCGTTGCCATGCAACATGTTGTGGTTACGCCATGGCGTCCATTGAGTACTTTGCCACGCGGCACTAAGTGAAACCAACCCTCGTATTCGGGAATAGAGCGGGTGTGGACGATAACAGGCAGTTTGTTATGAAGGTTACTATGGTGTTCTGTACTGTGGTCCAGAATTGAGTTCTAAATCTGAATTATTGAATTTCATGAGACAAACGATTGTATTGCTGTCTTTCTCAGTGGTCTAGACCAAGAAGAAGAACAGAACAGCAATGAGGAGGGGAAAAGAAGGGGAGAAGGAGAAGGACAGGGGAAGGAGAAGAGGGAAGGAGGAGGACAGGGAGGAGAGTAGGGAGGATATGGAGGAGGAGAGAAGAAGGGGAGGAGGAGGGGGAAGGAGAAGGGGAGGGAGAACAGGGGGGAGGAGAAGGCCGACAGGGGGTAAGGAGAAGAAGGAGGAGGAGGGAGAGAAGCAAGGACAGGGGGAGGAGCAAGAAGGGGGGGGAGGAGGAGGGGGGTGAAGAAGGGGAAAGAGGAGGCGGGGAAGAGAGGGGGGGATGATGAGGGGGAGGGACTGAGAATGAGAGGGGGAAGGGAAAGGGGGAAGGAGGACGGGAAGGAGAAGAAGGGGGGAGAAGGAGCAGGCGGAGGAGAAGAGGTAAGGTATGATGGGGAGGAGGGGGCAAGGAGAGAGGGAGGAGGAGGGGAAGGAGAAGAGGGGAAGGAGGAGGGGGAGGGGAGGAGGAGAGAAGGGGGGAGGGGAGGAGAAGGCGGTAGTGAACGGGTAGAAGAGGAGGAGAGTGGAGGAGAGGTGGGAAGGAGGAGAGAACACGCATTGGATATTTCCTTTTTATCGCAAAAATTGTTTTGTTTTCGGGTCTTGTTTGTGATTTACTGACCAGTTGGTTCTTGTTGATGTGACGTGTTGTTGTGTGTGGTGTGGTGCGTGTGTGCCTGTGTGTGTGTGTGTGATGTGTGATGTGTGAGGATGTGTTGTGTGTGTGTGTGTGCTTGTGTGTTGCCTTCAATATTTAGAGTTTTGTTCACTATTTACCGACTATGACCAGCGGGTTGAAGACGGTAGGATTACTTCCAATTCATTAGTTATTGCTGGCACTGGTATATCACGCCATCTGGCTACGTGGGTAGTGTGAGTGCTGCTGCCGTTGCGTTTCTCTGTATTTTGGGCAATGTACGTGTAGTTGATTGTACATGTACGACTCCTAGTGTTATCGTGAGCTGAGTGGGGGTGTGGTTTACTCCGTCACCTCTGGTTATGCTCGAAGACTTTTGTAGCCTGTTTGATTGGTTATTACTCTTATATTGCCGTTTTTTGTCCGACAGGATTGTTGTTATCGTCGTAAGATGACTGTGGGTGTTGGGGTAGTCACTTGCGTTCTCCTCATGTTGCGCTGTGTTCATGTTTGCTTTGTGAATGTTTAATTGTGCTGGTTAATTTTATATGGGGATCTTGATGGAAGTTGGACACACTTCCTTTTATCTAATTGGCTCCTCGATTGCGTCAGCTTTTCTAGATAGTCATTCATTGGTGCGAGTGACTTCGTGAATGGATCTGTAACCATAGTCAGTAGGATCACCCTTGATGCAACGATTGCAGTATTTGTTTTGCTTGCGTGTGTGTCTAGACAAAACTTCGAAAATTGAATGGTATTTTCTAAAATTGGTTGCACATTACCAAGACCCGCGTCTATAGAACTGTTATTGATTTCAGGACATAGAATATTAATAAAGTCGAAGAATGTGGAGTTCGTATTACTGATATTATATGACATATATTGATTTAACATTAGTATTTAATGTATCGTTTCTATTACTGATTACAAATTTATTGGTAGTATTACATTCTAAATAGTTATGTTTGTTCCAAGTTGTTTTTACTTGTTGACTGTTGCACAAACCTTGGAAGAACCTGAATTTAACTTTTATGGAATGTACTTTGTCTTCCAAGCTGGCAATGAAAATATGATTTTTTTTTAATCTGATTTATGCTTAGTAAAGATTGCTGGTGAAATCTCACAATTATCTTTCAAGGTTTATCTGCAGCAAAGTAACTAATGGTGTAATTGATTATTGAAAGTGATATGTAGATTTATTTCGAACAATGTCAGAATACGAACGACATTGTAAAAATCCCGTACATCCTATTGATGAAAAGCTACGTTTGTAATGTACTCGTTTCTTTTGTGATGAGAAATACAATAGCTCATTTTATTAGTATTGCACTAGCCCATGTGAGATGTCTCAAAGGCCCTACTGCCTTCTGACTTTGCTTATACGTGAATTGATTTATTGTCTCTGTAAAACTGTGTCAGGTGAGACATTCCTAGCGGTTACACTCAGTGGAATAAGACGAACCATATTTCAGCTCGATTCCATCCCAAGGCTTGCGAGGTTTTTACAACCTTTGTGATGTGCGGCATCCACGAAACATTAAATTCCTTTGCGCAAGCTTTTGTGTGATGGAATTGACTGGGGGGATATTCTATTTCGTCTTTAGTTCATGAGGTGTTAGCTATGGGGATGTTCCCGCTGACCATGTTGTTGTGTCGGACATCATCATATAGCGGTCACTAGGGTTCAGTAGATCATTGTGATGTTGTGGGGATCTGCACTGGGTTAGGTGTCATTTACGTATATGATTGGATATACTGGGTCGCTTGGTGATGGGTTGATGTAGTGTGGATGGTGAAATACATGTTCAGCATAGTCTCGTATTGATTTGCGAGTCGACTGGCATGAACTGCTTATGATATGAATTAGATGAACTTCCACCACCGATGTGTTCCATCGCGGGGTTCGCAGCTTTGAGACTACAGACTTTGAAGTTCTTCCGGGTGCAGCATACAAACAAATGAGAGGCCGCACTCGGTTTGAATTATCGACAATTTGTTAGATGTTTTTTTGTTCTTATCGGTGAGCTGTTGATTGTGTTAATGAGACTTACATGGAGCTTTTCATGATGCCAATTCCCTGTAGGGCTATAGAGTGGAAGCAGGGTATGCATCTTGGATAATTTTGGAATCTTCCCCCCCCCACCCCCCCCAAAATCGGCAGAAATGTTTCACATTCAATATTATTATAAACTGAAGCGATCTCTAAACATTTGAATATATAGAAAGAGCGTGTTTATGCATATAAAAAATCATAATATTTTTTTCCTTTATCCGTCCATTTTTTAACGTTACCCCAAACACCTATTTTTGTTTGGCCTGTGTCGTGTCTGGTTAATTCTCAAATAGCAGACAGTTTTCGCCATTGTTTCTTGTTTGATTGAGAGCAGGGTTGGTTTTCATTAGTGGGGCGTTGCATTTGAGTTTGTCTGGGAAAACGCTGACAAGTGAAGACAAGCGCTTAGTTGACAACTCTGGCACGTGTTCCTATGTATACCTTTCCCAGTAAGCTTACTTTGCGTCTGCCGCTATTCATGCTTGCTCGTTGGAGCGTGTAATTGATTTGACTTTGAATTTATCCATTAAGAAAGGTATGGTAATTGGTATTGAGTTGATTAAAAAAATGTTTCTTTGTACAGGTAGCTGTCATTTATGCCTTTGATTGATTGTCTCTTTACTGGCATTCCGATTGTGCCGTGCAATTTTGCTTGTGAGTTTTTGGTTTCTTCTTCGAACTCGGCGAATAATGTCGACAGAAAATCGGACAGCCCGGACGACTTTCCGATATAATTTTTTGCGTTTTCGCTGACACTAATATTGCATATTACATGCCAAAAACACTAGATTGCATCTCATGTAGCCCTACAATCCACGTAAAGACAGAGTATGGGATTTGCACGCCAGAAAACGGCAAAATGAATGAAATCAGCTCAAATCATTCTCAATGCGAAGATTAGTACGAATAAACACCTGTCATAGAACCTTTGGTAAAAATCTGAACATTTAAACTTCAAAATTTACACAGTGACGTAAACGTGCACAGGGCATTCCGTTAGTTCCAAAATTGTCCGATCATCCGTTAGCCGAAGGTCGCGCGGAGTTTAGCCGTTAAACCAATCAGAGTGCTCCACTGGTCATGCGAACGTACACATAACCGTGATCCCCAATTTGAACAGAATTTGAACACGCGGAAAGAACAATATTCCTGAAGTATATCGTTATTAGTCTCATAAAACAACAAATTCATGACGTACGGATCTCAAACTTTTAACACACCATTTGTAAGTACTAAACTACCGTTTGGTATTGATCATGAAGGGAAGTGATGGACTTGCAAATCTTGGAATCAATCTAGGCAGGGCACTTCTTTTCATTATGAAAACTTCCTCTCATTAGCGTTGTGTGTGTACTCGCTCACTCGCTATACAAGTAACACGGGAAACGCCCGTAAAACCGGATACATTTTTGCATGAAATTGTTCATGTCTCCGCGTTGCGTGGGTATTTCCCAAAAGGGCACGCAGATTCTGAAAGTTTATTTCCTTATCTTTCAAATGGTATACATTTTATGCAATGATCATCTTTTCTTCAAAGATGTCTACTTGTCTAGTCTGGGCAGTTTTGTCGGAAAATGTTGAAAATCATGGATATTTTGCTGACATTGAGCCCTTTGTTCAGAGCTGGCGGGCGATTCATAGTTCGTTTAAAAAAAGGGCTGACGGCTTTTGAAAGTTGAATAAATTTTCTATCAAATGATACAAAATTGTTTTCGATTTGTCAAAAATCCAGTGATCATTTTTTCTTTAAAGTTTTAGGGAAAATTACAAAGAAGCTGACAAAATTACGTGAGTTACGTCACTAAGGTCACGTGTTCGTGCACTCGTTCGCACACAACGCTATGCGGTGCGAAGCGGGTCACTCAGCTGTATCGCGCTAAACAAACAAAGCGGGACATACACACGATGTTCGCTTGAGGCACGATTCTCCTCGAAAGCTTCCATTATGTGTGCCTAAAAATTAATGTGCAAATACACTGGTATGTAAAACACATTTTATGCAAGTCTCATGCAGACTATTATTCATAGAACAATGCAAAATACTGAACTTACTCAGTAGAGTGGGCTTCACATACAGACTAACCGACAGTTAGGGTTTGGCGCAATTTTCAAACTCTAGATAATAACTGATCTTCACATTTCCACAGACACGTCCTTCATGAATAGCTCAAGGGCATGAGTGATTGTTTGCTGTGTTGCTGGAGGCATGCACAAGAGTCTCCTGCCTTCATTCAATACTAGAGCCTGTCTAGAGTAAAATAATCACTACAAATTTGCTTGCTCATCAAATTGGCAACATACTGGAATAGTCAATTATATAAAACGGGTAACATGATGTGTCAAACACTCGCC
>JZLH01S0633136.1:21331-35484 GCA_001188425.1 Eucidaris tribuloides | reverse complement strand
GTTTTTAATTAATCAGTTTTTATCTACAGGGGATCATCTGTAGAATGCTAGGTATGCAGAGGGATGGATGTTACACGTATGTACGGAGCTGCACATCATGCTGTAATCTCTTGGAAACCTGTAGCCACACAATCATGTACAGTGTACTGTGCGCCTATACTGCACATTAACCATTTTATAAATAGCATGTACACGTGTACAGACGTACAGTCGTAGACGTTTGTCCAATCCAAATAGCTTCAATTCCAGTCAGGAGAATGCCCTTCCGGAAACCGTCTTGAATTAGATTTAAATACATGTAGTGTGATCACAATGTATGATGGCATCTGTAATGTAATAAATTAGGCCTACTATCTGGAACTAGGGAGGAACCAAGGAAGAATAATGTCTCAAAAAATGTTTATTCTTGGGGAGGGGGGGGGGGGGAGTGGGGAGTCAATAGCATTGGATGTTGACCAGTACGTGTACTGGCAAAGTACAGTACATTAATGTAGAGACTGTTGTCATGGTAACCCGTTACAATTGTGTGAAGCATCATAAGCAATACAGAGCTATACCAAATGTACAGTGTACATAAATGTACCTTGCACAAGCTTATCCAGCAAAAAGTCAGTATTTTTATTGTCATTTAATTTTTATGTATTTTAATAGTCAAATTAGTTTTGACTCACAATAATGTTTAATAAACCAATATTTAATATTTTTCTAAATGAAATGTTCTGTATTTTCTACACAATGACACAGCCCTTTCGCATTAATAGTTTACGGAAACCTTAACCATAACTCTTTGTCTTCTGGGATATCATCACTGGAAAAACTGTCTTTGAAAAAAGTTTTACATTACCATTCAAACATTTACCCATCTATATGTAATGTACTGGCAGGAACAGAGTAACCACTATGATAGGATTCTTCACATAGCGCACTCAGTGTTTTAATAGATAACATAATTTATGGAAATCAATGTTTAGGCCCCGGGTGGGGGGGGGGGGCATGGACTTACAAAGTGAATAACACTATGTTGCCGCACGAAATCAAAAATCGGGCGCTCTGGAACGGGCTTGGGCGAAAAATGGGGGTCTCTGGAACTGGAGCTAAGGCTTCAGAAAACCTCAAAATGCTATGCTACGGAACTGCACGGCGGCGAAGCTCCGGCGCGCCAATGGCGTGCCGTGCTGAAAGGGCAATGCTCTGGCTCTGAAAAATCAGAAGCGAAACGGCAAATTTGGGGGTCTCTGGAACTGGAAAAATAAAAAGATTTCTGTGACTTCTGAAAATTGAGATGCTCTGGAACGGAAATTTGGGCTGAAAATGGGGGTCTCAACTGCGGCACATACGTATCACACAATTATACTACATGCCCCCCCATCCCCCCCCCCCCCCAGGTTTAGGCTAAGTACTGTCTGAAATCACTTCTGTATACACATGCAACTTGTAGGACAAGGTACAAAGCAAACACCAAGGCAAGGTTACAGCATGGAGGTAGTGGTTACAGTGTGCACAGTTGCTTTTTGTGTTGTCAAATGTGTGTCCATTCCACTATTTTAATCAGTTAAAACATCACGGATGCATGGAGTACATGTATAATGACACAATTTACTCCTAATTATACAAGAGCCACAGTGTAAGAAATTGTTTCAATGTACAGTACCCGTATCACTTGCAGCTTTTCCAAACTGTACATGGGTTGTAATGAGAAATTTGTTTATTGTGTACACATAATACAGCAAATTTATAATGGAGTGCACAATTTGTTCATGCTTGTATTACTGTACAAGCATGAACAAATTGTGCAGTCCATGATAAATTTGCACAGTGCACATTCCAAAAACTAATACACAACAATATTTTTTTTTTCCAATGAATCCCCTATATTTCAAAGGGCACTAGCTCTCTAATGCTTGAACTAGGTGACCTTAAAATACTGTACCTTTGATCTCTTCACAAACTCTTGCGAAACATAAACCCAATCAACCACGTCTGGTTAAACAGTGTAACTGTACAAATTGACTTCCGTGTTGATAACAGAATACATGTCAGTACACCACATAAATGCTCAATCTTGTTTTGATTTGAAAACTCACACCTCTTGTGGATTTTTATGTGCCACTACTGGGTATTCGCACATCTGTAATTCATTCAGTTACACATTTTGTACTTAACTTATATTAAATTCTTTCTAGAAGTATACTTTAGTATATATTTAAACAATTTTTTGTTATTCCATGATCTTTCCACTAGTCTACTTTCCACGGTTGTTTATAGCAAATTTCCGTATTAAAGGGTCTATTAGTACATGTAGCTCGTTGGAACTATCACAGTTGTTTATACAGAAAATAGTTTCAATGGACAGAAATACAGACTAGCATTTAATTTTTGAAGATTATGCACACAAAAACAAACATTTCAAAACACTCCTATCCATTTGAAAAGGGGAATGTGTAGCTCAAACTGTCACCCTGTATCTTAAATGGAAGTGAGAAAAGAAAAGGATTGATCCAATGCGGAATATTGCATGATCTTACTTGGAAAGTCAATTTCCTCAGCAATTTCAAAATGCATCATATTAAATCCTTCAATTTTCCCCACATTCCCCCAAAATTAAATAAAAAATGCACAGGGCTTTCAAATAAAACAGCTACTATACCCTCAATAACGTGCCCCAGTTTAGATGCTCCTACAATAAGAGCTTATTCTATTCCCATCCCCCTGGACAACTACGCCAAGTTTTATGAAGCAATTTTAGACCCGAATCTGTGACCCACCGATGCGATTCAATGCACAAACTAAATTACACTCTGCATTGCAAGTCATTTTCAATTTGTGATAAAGAATGTGTTGTTATCTCCATATAAATCATTGCACTGAATGACGAAATACAGTATGCAATATACACAAAGTATATAATGCTGAGTTTGATGAATACTATGGGGAAGGTCTTCTTTTCAATCAAGTTTGTTTTATTTCTTATTACAACATTATGACAGATACAGTATTTGTCCAGTGTAAATGGAATGAGGCGCAATACCAGTACAAGGACAGTGTGTGAATTTAAAAGCATATGAGCCTATAGCCTGTATTTGAACAGTAGTGGTAGCCGTCTACGGTCAAAATTACTATTATGTGATTTCAAAAAGTAAACAAACCATTTTTTGTTGTGTAATGTTAAGATAATCACAAGCTACTGACCATGATGGGCACCAAATGTATCTGCAATAAAGTAAACGTGTACAGTCAGCTGTTCTTAGCAATCCCACACAAAATACCACACACGCAGGGCTCGACTTTAGCGGGAGCCCGGTGGCCATTGGCTCCCCAAAACCTCCGTGGGCTCCTCAAAAAACCTATTGAAAAGCCCGGCTGGCTCCTTAAGTTTTTAGCCTGTTATTTATAACTTTCCACCCTGTCATTCCTAAAAAATACCAAATCAGTAAAAGAAAGAAAATGGTCGTTTTTGCAGAGCAAAGGCTAGCTAAATATCCGAAAATTTCTTGAGATTTTCCAAAGACGCAAAATTAGCGGGAGCAAGTCGGCGTACTAGTTTTTAGTCTGACTGCCAAACCATTATTCATGAATAATCAGAGTTATGATAGCCAAAACTACATGGCTGCGTGGCCCTTGTCTCACATGGGGCATGGTATCTAGACTAAACAATGGGCGTGATAATCCTCTCCATTCATGTTACCGTCCTTGGCTCCGAGCCCAGACATTCCATTGGGGATTGAGTGGGGACTTGAGTTCAAAGTCCACTGCTAGAGGTCAAAACATTTCTGAGAAAATAACAATGCTGTCTTTGGTGTGGTTTTTTTCTTACTGATGCTGCATCTAAAAACTAAAATGTATTATAATTACATTGCTAGGACATCAATTATTATAGCCATATTACAGCTTCATTTTTTTAAATTCTTTTCCTTCTAAGTTCTTGTTCTTTTTTTTTCTTTCTCATCTTTTCTTATTTTCTCTTCCTTCTACTACTCCGCCGCCTCCTCTCCTTCCCTTCTCTCCCCTTTTCCTTTTCTTCTTCTCCTCTCTTTCCTTTTTTCTTTTTCTTTTCTTTGTTTTTCTTTTCTTTACTTTTATTTTTCTCCTCCTCCTCCTTCTTAATTCTTGTTTCTTTTCCTTCCTTTTATTTTTCTCCTCCTCCTCCTTCTTAATTCTTGTTTCTTTTCCTTCCTTTTTATTTTTTGGTTAATTCATCTTCCTTTTATTGTTCTTCTTTTCTTGTCCCCCCCCCCCCTTCCTGAGTTTATAGACTAGTCCAAGGAATAAAAACTAGCTTTTAATGAGGCAGTCACTAGAAATAAAATATATTGTGTTCAATTCAGGTTAGTAGTGTGAAAAGTACCCCCCCCCCCCCATGGCTGACTTTACGACCACTGTGGTGTATAGGCCTATACACAAAAAGTGTTGATAGAGTACACATTGCATTGTATAGTTTGTATAATTTTTATTTCCTTTTTCTATCAAATTGGTACTCCATAATGGCTTCCTTTTTCTATCAAATTGGTACTCCAGAATGACTTCCTATACCCCTTTAAAATGCTAAAACCCAGGAGCTTCCGGGTGCCCCTGGGCCCCCGCCGTACGTTGCGAGAGCTGTGTTCGCTTCGCTCACTACGCTTCGCCTTTGATAATTTACTTTCAGATATTTTTAAATAAGTATGTTTCTGAAATTCTAATCTGATTTTTTTGGAGGCGTTAAGCCAAAAAGTGGCGAACTTGGAGCAGCTGGAAACAGCCTCACTGAAATCCAGCCTTGGCTGGTGGCCCAGAAGATGGCCAGGTGCAGTGTCATGTTCACTGGTTTGCCTGGCGGTCTGGCTAGCCTAAGCAGTGCTTGTTAATTTAAATTTTCAAGTTTCAGAAGGAATGTTTCTGGTCAGAAAATCATCTCAAATGATTTTGAATAAGAACCGTGTAATTTAAGCAAATTTTGGGGAATGAAATAGACACTGAAACGTTACATTAAGTCCATTTTCCCTTTTCATTTTCCCACATTTTTTGTTAGGTTTATCAAAAATTGTATGCATTCTCATACATTTTGGAATACCTCGTGAAGTTTTTATTGCCTCCATATGCATAGTAGGGGCCTATAGCTATAGGCCTGCTGTTGCTGAATCCGCTTACCATGATATGGTTTATAAAAATTCAAACATTGATATTGACAATTGATAGCAAGTAAATGAATATGTAAACATATCACACACACACACACACAGGCACACAATATTATTTTTGGGGGCAAACAAAACTTTTAATCGGCAAGTATTCTGCTGTTTACTCCGTTTCACTGAGATTACGTCCACTGACGGTACCTTTGTACAGAAACCAATTGTGCGCTTTATAGAGACAGTGATTTTCCTTTTCAAAAAATGGTCTTTTCCATTTCTGAAAACCTGTAATTCCGTTTCAACTTGATATAAAAATGGAAATTCCGTTTTGTATAGAAAATGTACCCAGCAAAAATATGAATTTCGTTTTGCAAAGGTGAATTTCATGAATTGTTACATAAAAAGTTCAAGAACCAAACGGATTTTCCGTTTGATTTAACGGTAAAACGGAAAATCACTGTCTCTAGCTTTAGTATCTCTGTATATCATGACCTGAATTAAATGACGAGGTAAATATGGCTCCCCAAAACTCATACGGGCTCCCCAAAAATGTACTTGGGGAGCCCGGCTGGCTCCCTAAAAAAAAAGTAAAGGTCAAGCCCTGACACGCCAAGAATAACACCGAAAATAAATTTCTTGGGACAGATGCACACATAAATCTTTCCATAAGGGTTGGTCCTTATTTCTCAGAGCTTAAAGACAAAAGTGAACATAGCAGAACTTCAATTCTAAAAAATTGTCAAACTTTGATATCTGAGCTATACAGTAATAGCTTACAGTAGATCTACAAACAGTAGTCTACTGTAGAAATGGGCATGGTGAATCCCGTCAACTAGAGTACTTTTTATACATGTGACTGTTTTTAAAACACTGCATAATCATTTTGAAATACAATTTTTTCAGGGCTTCACTTTTAGAATTAATCAAAGACAATTAAACATGGAGGATTACATGTGCAGCTCATATATCGTTTAAACTGTGGTCATTGTTAATTTGCATCTTTAATTTTCAGGCAGGATATTGGTCACATCTAGCCAAAAAGAAAAACAAAAATGAATGACGAAAGTTATTTCAATTTCAAATCTACCTGAGTTGAGGGAAACAGAAAGGGACTGCCCCATTTCAAAGAAAGGTGACAAAAACAAGAAGGCCTCTGACATGACTGCAATTCTGTGGTAAGACAGTCTGTAAATACCCCTCAAAAGGCCAAAACCATAAAATTGTGAAATATGGACAACTTGCAAATTCCCTCTGCCAGCCATGTGAACCAATTTTCCACATCAAATTGAAACTGAACCGGATTCAGATGTATGTCATGCTATGGTTTCAGTGATCTTTGATAGGGGTGGAATATAAAAATTGAATTGTGTGTAAAAAGCATAAACAAGCTACATGTATTAAACTGAGCTGGGTATTTAAAAGTGCATCACTGCCAATGAAACAGTACAATGACACTATAGGCTACATGTACTGTACTACTGACACAAATATAATTTAAAAGTTTTAATTTTGTACAAACATTTGCTCATTAAAATTCCAATTTCAAAGGATTTTCATTCCAACCTCTGTCATGTTTGGAATTGTTTTGTGTTTTAAAAAGAGATCCACAATGATACTAAAATAAAATAAAATTGAATCCGCTTCTTTGCAAGTTGAACACTTAAGGGCAGTGACAGTCAAAATGCCTCAAAAATCAAAGGAGCTGAAAATATAGGTACATGTATATAATGCACTGTACCCTGGCTAGAGTATATTTGCAGGCTGGAAGGATTTCAGCTGAAATTGTATACTCTCAGAGAAACAATCACTTTATTTACCAACTGAATGTAAGTATGACCCCGATAGTATTTGAACCCATAGAAAGCTGTGCAACAAAACTGATCATCGCTGCATTTCTGGTAAAAATTGTAAGAATGAGAGAATATTTGACCATAAACGAGAGAATATTTGACCATAATGAGAGAATATTTGACAAAATGAGAGAATATTTGACCATAAACTTTTCACAGCATTAACATTAAACGGTATACCTGTTTCTGGTATCGCTGTTCCCTAAATTGAGTATTACTTCAAATTTTGTTCTTTCCCTTTAATATGGGTGGTGTGACATTTTTTACAAATTTATATGTGAAAGTATAAATGCAATAATACAGTATGTACCTACCATTTTTGACAAACAACATATAAACACAGACTGTTTTTGTATTGAACTGCCAAACAAAAATGCTGTTTTCATTTATTCCAATTGGATTGGCACAATGCAAATGGCAAACCACGCCAGAAAATGCAAAAATAATTTGTAGCTGAATGTACTGACCTTTAAGCTCATAGTCCCTCAGAGCTGCATCAATATAAATGCCTTCTTGTTGTTTTGTGTGTGTGAGTGCATGTTTGTGTGCTCCAAGCAATATCAGAGATCATAACCTCAACTCAAGCAACTTGGGTTCTGTGTTTTACACTCATGTACAGGCACATACAGTAGTGTTCCTAGTAACCCAAAGAAAGCAATAGGGCCTACATACATGTTTGTGAGGGGTACACTGTATAATGTACTTGGACAAGAATTTGAAGCATTTTCAATATTCCATTCCACTTGAAATTTGCTGGCTTCTTGATTTTACTGGGTAACTGTACATGTATGTACATGTATGTAAGTGTAGTAATTTTCAGGGCAGTCTGTCTCTTTTGCGTGCCGAAAAATCAACATTTATAAAGAAAATACCATCTAAGAATCTTTACCAAAAATATAGGAGGGCAATTCCACGGTCATCTCATTACATTTTTATGTGTCAAGTCTGTAACTTTGTGGTATCAGTCTTACAAGAATGAGTCTTTTTATCAAGTTTACACATTGACTTTAACTTGACACCCAAAGCTTTAAAATAACGTTATCGAAAATGTTGCAGGCGTTGTACTGTGAACACCACAACATGGTAAAAATTGGTTAGTCGCATTACACAAAAAGGACAAGGCAAAAAATCCACTTATTATAATTCACTTTTTTTCTTAAACCAAAACACTTTTACCAGTTTTATTACTTGCTCCACAAGACCTTGACATAGAAGTCTCAAATAAGCTATTTAGATTTGGTAAGCAACTTGAAATATTCTTTGCGGATAGAAAAACACTGGTTAGTGGCATTACGGTCAGTCGCATTACAGTTTGTCCGGTGTGACTCCAGAGGGTATTTCACCCAGGGTAATCAATTAAATATCAGTTTGGCTTCAGAAATACAGAAATGTGTCCAGCTTTTTCCCTTTAGCAAAATTTTTGAGGAAAATGTCAGAAGAAACTTGTGTAATTTGCATTTTAGTGATTTTTTTTTGCCTCCAGTCCCACACATTCAATTTTAATGAGGGTTCGAGATCTTGAGGAAATCAACGAAAATGATTAATAATTTTTATTGAATTTGAAAGACTTTTATTATTTATGAACATCCATGGCATTACATGTAGGTTAATGATAGGTCATATAATTAACATGAGAGAGATACTTTAGTTTTTTGATAAATGTCCTCATTTGCTTGGAATTGCCCAGGAGCTAAGTACTGTAGAAATTCAGTATTAGAGAAATTACAGTGACCGTTAGACTTTCACATTCTTAGTGTCTCGTGGAGACAAAAATTCCTCGCAACGAATGTACATGTACACTAAATGACAATTGGCTATTTTGCAATTTATTCAAATTTTAGGTAATTTACTGATCTTTAGATTTCACAGACTAATATAGGCCTATCATTCATAAGTAGCCTAAATGCATGAGGGATGTTTTCCTGTACTGTAGGATGGATGCAAATGAGATTCCCTGCCTTTAAAAATAGGCCTACATCAAGTGTCAATGACTGACCTACATGTGTAGGCCTACATAATACCCTAGCTCATCTTTCATGGGGGAAACCCCTCAGAAGCAAAGAATTCCCCCATAGATTGGACTTGACTACTTGATGTCATAGGTTAAGGTTAAAGTGATAGGCTAACATTGTGGAGCTTCAATTTTAAAAAATTGTCAAACTTTGATATCTGAGCTATATAGTAGTGTTTGAACGGACAAATAAACACCCTAGAATACAAAAGTTTGGAAATTTATGCTGCCACTGGCAAGATATGAATGAATAAACAATTTATACTCGGGGCGAGTAAAAAATATCCTAGATCTACACACAGTAAGTCTATGGGAGGAAATGGGGAGGTGAATCCAGTCAACTTACGATTTTCACTTTTTTAAAGCACTAAATAATCATTTTGAAATACAATTTTTTCAGGGCTTTATTTTTAGACCTTATCAAAGACACTTGAAACACGGAGGATTATGTAGCTCAATTTTTTTTTAACTGTGGTAAATGTTAGCCAGTGGCTTTAGACCTACTGAAAACTGTTAAACAAAATGGTGATTTTTATAGTGCTGGACAGACATGGGTTATCACTACATTATGTACAATTCCCATGGTAAAAATGTCCACCCATCCCACAACATTTTTTTTTTTAATAGTACTAATATCTCTCAGGGCCCACCAACACTAACCCCCCCCCCCAAAAAAAAAAAAAAAACACAACGACAACAACGTTTTGGACCAAGTGATTTTCAGGGCATTAGGTCTATGCACTTGTACAGTATCTAAAATCACAATTTAGGATGATATTTCATTTTCACCATTTATCATACATGTAAATGATTGCTACTACAATGGGACTTTTAGATTTTATGACCAAATAAACACTTTTAGTAGTGTATCCTTTATTTGTATTGATCACAAAGAATGGTGTACAAAAGTTTCCCCACATTTGTGTAGAGGTGCATGATCATGAGCACTATCTACCACAGGGATGAAGTCGAGGTTGGCCTCGAGGCCGGATTTTGCCGGCCTTGGCCTTGGCCTCGGACCGAGTCACATGTACAAAGTCCATGGGAAAAATATTTTTACAGCGGCCTTTTGACTTGAAACGGCCGGCCTCGACTACATCCCTGATCTACCACATGCACTTTCACTGATGTGGTCCTCATTTATTCCACTTGAAAGCAATAAGAAATCACCCACATACATGTACTATCTGTGTACTGTATGGCAACTGGCTATTTTTATACTCCCTTCCTCCCGTTTGTCATTTTGCAAAACAATCAAGTCAAATTATCACGCCACTCACTCATTCCTGGTCAAGGTAATAAGCGTGGTGAATGTCAAGCTAGGAACACTTTTGTTTTACGCTAAATTGAACTCGCTTGTGCTGTGAAAGTTGCCTGATGGGATTCTATTTTTATTCTTACGAAAAAGAACACAAGTGGTACATTTCTTCGCTTGAAATTGAACTTGGGAGAAATGAAAATTCTTGAAGAAAAACAGTGTACAGTGTAGATGCTTGATGTAGTAAAACAAAATATGAATGGAAAGTCAGTAATAGTTTCCGGAATTGAATAATTCCCTGGGTATTAAATGTCCATCATGATTTAAACTGGTTCTTTAGTTTAATCAGATAAAACATGCCTGGTATTACATGTAAATCGCAGGTAAACGGAAGCACCAGATCCTAGTAGTCTTGAAATTAATGCGAGTTTTGTCTAATAATGGTAAGGCCTACAATATTCATTAGGAAATATGCATAATTTCAGACAATATTGTCCAGTTATTCCAAAAGATGGGAAATATACATAATTTTCTTGTCTGTTAAAATAGCAAAATGACCACAAAAAGGAACTTTCTACTGAATAAAGAAAAAGTCCTACTTTGCTCATACCTAACACTGTAAGCTCCAAAGGCTATGTTTACAAGAGTTCAGTTCCATATACATGTAGGATATGTTTTATGTGGAATGGTTCTGATACCAACCTAAAGAGCACAAAAAGTCAAAAATAATCTCAAGGTAATATGTCACCCCGACACATTTCAAACCTTGTCTTTCCATCTTATTAATGTCTTTAAACCATTCAGAAATCCCTTTGGGTGAAGATCCCGGCTAAATGTGTACACTTTGACAATTTTGCTTGAGTTTCTGTTGTATCCTCCAGTCCATCTACTCTGCCATTGCCAAAAATAAATATTCTCTGTCGGTGTGATAATGAACCAAATCAATCATGTCAAAACACCCACAGGTTTCACAGCTTCAAGACTACGAGAATCTACTGGACACAGCTAAGTAGACCATCAACACACCATCAGTACAACACTATATAAATTTACAGGGGAAATGCAGGCTAAGAGCAAGTTAAGAGCAAGTTACTTTCATTAGAGGCAGTAAAGTCAGGGGAACAATCAGAGTTTGAAAAAAAAATCAGGAAACTTATGAATAAATTGATTTTCAAATACTCTTACAATAAAGCTTGAATAAATTTGGAACATAAGATAAAATATTAAAATATAACTCTTGAATGGTTCCATCAAATTCGCTCAAACTTTCACATTTTTCTTTATCTCAGGCCTAAAAAAAAATTGTTGTATTCGAGTAATGACTCACTGAAAAAAATAGGGTCGGTAGGGCGGTGTTGTTGTTGTTTTTTTTAATGGGCCACCATCAGCGCCCATGCTTTCACTTTATGAACTATAAGTCTACAATCGGCCAATTCGGAAACCGCTATTTCTTGCAATAGTTCTTCAATATCATTCAAGCCAAAGTTGAGAAGGACACTGATAATAACTTTTGGCCCAAGTGTACCGTTACCTTTACTGCGTAAGACGCCATGTTGAGGTAAACAGCTCGATCATCGCTAGCTACATGTAGTATACGGCATACGGCAGAAAATCACTGTTCCGTCCGCAACACTTACGGGTTTTCAATTCGATCAAAGTCAGCACAATATGCGATATCGATAACAATACAAAGGAAGAAAAAAAACGTAGGGTCGGGGGGTTACGCCAATATAACAATTTTTTTTTTTTAGGCGTTATTGTCCTCTATTCTGTGCAGGAATGGAGCTGACACCGACCATTCCGAGTCACGAGGCCGAGTTAGAAAAATACATGTATGTTTTCACGTAGACTTTGTACACGTAACTCGGTCCGAGGCTAAAGCCAAGGCTGGCCTAACTTCATCTCTGAATTGTTTCATTTGCCTTTAAGTAGTCAGACTCATAAGATGCAGCTACATGTATACTACTACTACATGTAACTATCTAACCAATGGCAGACCTTCATGTACTTGGTCCTCGTCAGTCAATACTACATAAAAGAATGCACGTGACGTTACCTTATACACCTCTGCAAAGAAGCCTTTACCCAGCTCCTCCTTGGTGAATTCATCTAAGAACATGATGTTGGTAAGGGGCGATGTCCTCGCCCCGACCATGTTGGAGCCGCCCGAGGGGCTGCGGACCCGCGTATTTGGGTGGACGGTTTGTGTCGAGAACCTGCGCTGTTTTGGCCCGTCTGTCGCCCCCGTGGGTGAGGGGGCATACGGAGGGGGCGGGGTATCCCCCTGGCCTACGTGATTGTAAATACATTTATTGCCGGTGCATGTATACCCGTCGCTGCCCGAGATGGAGTCCGAAGTGATGAGTCTGACGTCCGTTGCCATGGCGACTGGAGGCCGGAGGTATCACCTAGGGGGATATTCCTCGGTGGATAACATCATCTTTGTGCCACTAGGAGAAATCAGGATAAAGAAAACAGAAAATTAGGTGCTGGCATGTATTGTGGATCTCGTGATGCAACAACATACTAAAGTGGTGTAAACCAGACTGGCTATCCAGTTTACATGTACCTGCCAATCAACCTATTAATGAGTTAGGTGTGCTGTGCAACCTGACAACCTACATGGAAATACATGTATGATGAACAACTGATCACTCACATCAAGACTGCTGATTCAGTTACTTGTATTACACCATAAAATAGCAGGTTAACGAGGCCATTATTTTTCCTTTTCATGTCTGTCAAAACTCAATTATCTCCCAATGCATTTTATGTTACATGTAAATCATAACCTTAGTACCATTATGTTAACGCATTCTGACTTTCTGATGTAAAGATTATGGCCTTGCCAAGTACTGCCACATGTTGACATGATAAAGCAGTTGCAACAACATTAAGCACTGGTTTACATTCAGTGTGACCACGTGATCCAGGTACAGGCATGACGACGTCAGGCCTCGACAACAATTTTTTTTTTGCCTGCCCATTCGGCACTTACATTGAAAATTCAAGAGCCCGAGAGCAAACTCCAAATGCCCGGATTTTTCACCATAAAATTAGAGCCCAGTAAGAAAATTCAACAGCAAAACCAAAACATACGCAGCGAGCTACAGATCCTAAATCTATGTGCGTATGTAAAGTTACCCAGTCAGGGATCATTGTAAGAGGAATGGTGCTGGCTGGTCGCAAGCCGGCGTACATGCTATACCGAACTGTCTGCACGTACATGTACATGTACACGTGCATACCCGAACATATCAAGAGTGCTTTGCATGGATGCATTGACCATGTTGCCATCAAAGCGCTGAAAAGAGAATATCTCGTAAAGTATGCAAGAATATCTTTGCAATCACTTGATGGATTGTCAAACAAACTGCACTGCATGACGGTTGATCTAGACGCAAGTTGCAGTTTTTGTCAATCGATCATTGCCAAAAAAGGCACTGCCCAATGGCATGTTCCTTTTTGTTCTGAGTGCCCCACCACGATTTTCAGATGCCCCGGGCACTCGGGCACTCGGGCACCTGGGTTTGTCGGGCCCAGCATCATGAATTGAACTAACACACTAACACTTCCCAAAGACGTCTGTTAGACGGCTATACAAGAACAGAGACACCTCAATCCATTCCTCCTCCCCACAACACACACACACAGACACAGACACACACATATACAACACAGACACAGACACACACATATACACAGACACAGGCACAGACACACACACACACACATACACACACACACACACACACACACACACACACACACACACACACACACACACACACACACACACACACACACACACACACACACACACACACACACACACACACACACACACACACACACACACACACACACACACGTACGACACGACACTACACTACTAACTACTACACGTACGTACGTACGTACGT
>JZLH01S0633136.1:0-20880 GCA_001188425.1 Eucidaris tribuloides | reverse complement strand
CACACACACACACACACACACACACACACACACACACACACACACACACACACACACACACACACACACACACACACACACACACACACACACACACACACACACACACACACACACGCACGCACACACACACACATAAACTGGACTGCACTACATTACATTACACACATTGGGAGTCTCTTGGAGCACGTTCATGTACTGCAAAAAAAGAAAAGAAAATGACCACAATGCGAATGAACATGAGGGTAGGGCAAGTCAATACGATTCACCCGAAAGTAAAACTGGGCCACTGGCATGATCACATCCTGAGATATTTCCCTCCTTTTCCACAAAGTCAGATTATTTTGAAACATAAGATACACAAAAAACACACACACACACACATACACAGACACACACACACACACAGACACACACACACAATCACATACACACATACACACACGTATCACACACACACACAGACACATACATACACACATACACACATATAAATACATATGGGGCATTCCATAAAGGTCGGACGTACATTCGGACACATCTAAGAGCCATATCTCCTTTGATTTAATAACAATGGTTTTTATTTTCCAGTATATCATAACATGTGACTTGGGTCATCAATACACCATAACAAGACCAGGCTATAATATGAAGAATAGAAAATATGAGCAAAAATATGAGGGGTCGGACGTACATCAGACAAAAGCAGGTTCTTACACTTTAATATGGGCTGCTAGCTAAAGGATGAATCTTGAAATAACTGCAGTAAAAAAATTGGCAGGCATTACCTTGTTTCAGTTATAGGTTGATCTTTTGGGGGTCGGACGTACAGGTTGAAGGGGTCGGACGTACATCGTGCGAAAAATATGCACACTGTACGTCCGACCCCTTTTGAAGAGCGGTTACACAAAACCTACAAATTATACATGTAAATTGGTGAATCTTTTGGTACATAATGTTTGGTTAGTTGTCTTTCAAATACATGAGATTAACAAATCAGTCTGTCGCAGGTTAAGAGTTATACTTGACTAAAGTTGAGACCAATTCAGACAGTGTACGTCCGACCCCCATAATTAGTTTTGTTAGTATTCAAGCTATAAGTAATGTTTGTCCTATAAAATGGCTAACCTAACTTGGAATTTGATAATTTCACTCAGAAAGCTTCTTTATGGATTAATTAAATTGTTTTCATTACAAAAAATGGCACAGACAAATTTTTCCTTTGTTTTTCTTTGTTTATCAAATTTCTTATGTATTTCTTTGTTTTTTAAATAATTTTGTTTTTATTGTTTTTTTAAAGAAAATTCATTCAATTCAACTCATTGTCCAATCATGATAAACACAGAACATTAGCAATTACTTTATGAAAATGAAAAAGGTATCAGCAGATTCTATTGGAATTTCATGATTCAATACGACATTTGCGTAGTTGAATTTGCACATTAATCAAATTTATGATCATTTCTTGTTTTTGGTGGTGTGTGTTATTGTGAACTTTTACTTTACAAGACCATTATGCAACCATGGTTAGCCACAAAATACTCAAAGTGTACAATGATAAGATGGGAGAAAAGATGAATCAATGTGTGTCTTTTAGGATTTCATGAGAGGGAACAACGATCGTCCATAATTGACTTGTACGCAAATCACTCACCCCTTCCCCTAAATTGGCCTTTCTGGGGATACCATTGTTGTACAAAAATCCACATTATGTCATGATGGTAAGCCTACATGTACTTGTTGCAAATTTGGTCTAAAACGTTATACAAGACTTCAAAGTAAATGGTAACAAAATTATGCCATGATATCATCATGCATTTCAAAATTATTGCGCAAAATGTCGGGGGAGAAGGGCTATTTTGGTCCCCCAGTTTTCTAAAGCATAAAAAGAACAACTAAATGTCAGTGTTTATTTAGTTTAAAATTGAAATGTGTATTTAATTTTGAAAGATATGCATGGGTAAATGATAGTGCGATACTTCAATTTTGCAAAAAGCATCAACGAAGTAAAAAAAAAATATAAAAACAAGTCTAAAAGGGGTCGGATGTACAGGGGGTCGGACGTACAAAAAACCTGTACGTCCGACCCCCCTTTAACATGAAATCCTGGATTAGCGGTGAGCTTTCTTTCGGGTTATATATTAAACACATTGAGCTTGCTTTGCATCTAACTTAGGAAAAATTTATCTGCTGTTGTTTTAGTTTTAAACAAAAAAGTGTACCTAAAAAGGGGTCGGACGTACATTTGCAAGTGCCTACTTTTGATTTATTTGGTACAAAAAAAATAAATCAATCTTTAATTTTTTTTGGTCTTTTAAGAATCCTTACATAAGCACAACTTAAACACTAACAAACTTAAATTTTTTCAAAGCTTAAATTTGGTATGAAATTTAGGTCAAACTTGAACTTTGTAAACTTGATAAAATTGTCTCTGGTTACCATGGCAACTTCAGTGCCTTGCCACAATGCAACGATGCACTATATGAAATTATTTCTTTCAGATCCATACATTTCAGTATTTTAGCTTTCAAATGATACCACATTTGTTATGTTTGTGTGATTTTTTAATTTTGACCAAAAGGTTTACTATTTTACGGAAATGCCCATATACGTGTACACGTACACGTACACATACACACACGCAAACACACACACACACACACATGTATACATACAAGTTAAGTACAAACACATCATCACATAAATTTCACTACCAGTATGTACATGTGTATGGTCACAAATTAAACCTTGACCACTTTCAATTACTCTACTCATTAATAATCAGTTTGTGATTCGATGGCTAGTCAACTACAAGGTGCCAAATTGCAAGCAAGCAACATACTGGTTTTGCGAGAATGTAAAGACAAACATGCTCTTTCCAAGCAGAACTTGACTGTTGATGGTCACACAAACATGTAGGGCTTGATACCCCCCATCCCCGATGAAAACCTGGGGGCTTGCACCCTGGACTCCCTGCACCAAACCATGATCAGTAGACCACTGGACCTGACCTGAAAGTGGCTTCTGTTTGCCATCAAAGTCACACTGTAATACATGAAGGCGGAGACCCACCCAGCCACCCCCACCTTCCCCCTTCCCTGTCCCCTTCTGCCCAACCTACCCAATATTCACCAGCCCCCTGTGAGGTTCCTGCAAGGCTGCCACTCGTAGGGGAAACCCCCTACGTACCGTAGGGGATTTTAGCCCACCGTAGGTTGTAGGGGACCTATGGGGAAAATGGCCTTGCGTAGGGGAAAAGTAGGGGGTTTGATGATTTGTAGGGGATTTAGGGGGTTTTGACAATTTTCAGAAATATTCTTAAATCCCCGAAGGATTTCAGAGAGTTTTGTCCATCTCCGACGAAGAAATCGAGATCAAAATATTGCATTTTCCAAGGTTATTTTGTAGTGGAAAACGTACCCTCGTAGGGAAAAGTGGATTTTTGTATGGGAAAACACTGGTTCGTAGCCGGGAAAATTGGGTTATTAGGCGTAGGGGAAAACTGGTGTCCGTAGGGGAAAATACGCATGCGCCGTAGGGGGAAATTAAAATTTTGAGTGGTAGCCTGGGTTTCTGGCTATGCTAAGAACTCACATATGTATGTAGAAGTTAACTGCTACATGTAGATTTATCAATAATTTATCACAACATTTGATTCTGAGTGACAGTGTACTTGTACGAAAACTTTGAGATTTTATAATTTGTTGAATATGACAGCCAGGGTGGTACGCCTGACAATTTTGATCTAAGCAGGACTTAATTGTTGTTCCTTTACCTTTTTCATTCCAGCTTTCCCCACTTATCTTCACACCTCTAATCTGGCTTTTGTTTATAAATCTTTTTTGTGTCTCCTTTTTTTTTCTCCATGTTGTCAGGTATTGTACGTGTAGTCAGTTACAGTGTTGTAGTGGAGTCACAACCTTCCGAGGTCAAGACCGAGTCCGAGTCACCATTGTCCGAGGCCAAGGCCGAGTCCGAGTCACCAACTTACAAAATAATCTTATATTTAAAGGTATAATTGTAACCTTACATTCATTACTTTGAAGCTCTACAACCAACTGAACACAAACATTCAACCAATCGACCATTCATTTGAATCAAACAATTACTGAAATTTTTCACGTTGAGAAAAATTCAAACAACGTAAAACAAAAGCTGCTGACTTTGAAGTAAACAATATTTGATGTAAATGACTAAATGTCATCAAAAAATTGAGCTAATCCTGGGAGCTAATAAATGTGGGTTGACTTTGAGCAGCGAAATTACAGAGAAACATCAACCTACATGTACATGAATGCAACTGCATGGGACTTTGGGTGAGGGTAGATTTAAATTATGTTCAGAGGTGAATTTACATGGCTTAAATGAGATGGGGTTAATTCTTGATTCACCAAATTCTATGAAATCCTGCGGCCTCGACTCGGCCTCAACCCAAGTCGCCGAGGCCGCTTGGTACGAGGCCGAGGATGAGTCCGTGGACTGGAAAAGTCGGCCTCGAGGCCAAGGCCCACCTCGAGTCCTCCAACACTGGTCAGTTTACCTCGATAAAGGTCCTGCTAGGCCCTCTCATACATGTATTTTACAATTTACAGACCTCCCAGCCATTCTGAATGAAAAATGGGGATTCTACTCAAAACTGGGGAAAGAAACATTTCCTGTTGGAGTGTGTGGTAAAATCATCACAAAAAATAGGAAAACCATATTGAAACATGAGCTGGGAATGGTCAAAATTCAGATTTTTAGAATGGTTGGGAGGTCTGAGTATATATATTCTCAGGTCAGTTTAGTGATAAGCACTTTCAACTCAGCAACTTTGTTTACTGTTACATGATTACCTATAATCTAAAACATGGATGTTGGTTCCTTTAAGCTCACATGATCCTTGTGATCTAGCTGCCACCAAATCCAATGGGCAAGTACATGTAAGACGAGACTGAACTTGGCTGTGGGCCAACTGTGAGGCAGGACTGAAAGTTGGCTAGCTGCTGTGCATTCACTTCCTCCTCCTTAGCAATAGCACATTCATGAACGAGGTTTTAACCCGTGGGAGACTAAGTACGAGTTAACTTGTGTTAGGGTCTATGGAAAATGTGTGTTATAATAAAATCAAATTGTCTCCAACGGGTAAAAAAAACAAATGTTGTTTGTCAGGTATTTACAATATTGCACTACCTCATTAAATATCCTTATTTGTTACCAATGCTACAGTATGAATGCAATGCCAACATGACAGAATGCTTTTTAAATCACAGAAATTGGAATGTTTAACTGCATCTAAAAGTCAAATATTTGTTGTAGACTGGCTGATCGGTCTATACAAACTCAAAAGACCATTGCAATAGTTTGTTTACAAAACCACATATGATGGAAATCAAGATGGATGACAATTTAATGAATGTACTGTTGATTTTAAAGGCAGGGAATCGCTTTTGCACTCCTCCAGCAGCACAACAAAACATAAACCAATGCCCTAGCTTTTTATGAAGGACACATGTGAAAACTGAAGATCAGTTAGTAACTAGAATTTGAAAAACATGTACTAAAGACTAAACGCTCACTTAGAATAAGGCCTCCATTTTTCCGCAATGCGGAAAACGGAGAAAAATCGCGGAAATGGCAAGTGTAACGCGGAAAGTGCGAAATCATGAAATTCTGAAGCAACAATCTTTAAACTGGTAGCACATGTACATGTAAATTACAAAATAAAGAAATATTAAAATGTCTGAAATAATTCTTCAACTAAATAATACCATTACCATTTACCAAGCATAAGAGTAACTTCAATGACCCTAGCAAAATCCCTCTGTAGGCCCCTCTTTTGTCACTACCTGATAGGAACAATGATTTTCCGCGATAACAGAAAATAGACATAATTTCCGGAAATCACAACTTGAAACGGAAATCGAGTTTTCAAACAGAAAATCACGGAAAACCTCTTTTTTCTCCAAATTTTAAAAAAATATGAAATTCGGAAGAAAAAGTTGACACAAAACACAGAAACAGCGAGAAATATTTGTTTCAAGTTTTATGTAAACGGAAATGTCATTTTTTTCATGTATACAAAGTCTATGGTAAAACGGAATTTCCACTTTTCAGACAAGTCCAGATTTTTGGAAATGGAAGAGGCCTTTTCTTGAAACGGAAAATCACTGTCCCTACTACCATGACTACGGCAGCTACATTTCACTGATTCTGAGTGGTAGCCATGCAAGTGTTGGGTAATATATCAGCCATTCCATACTTGTGTCACGCGAGTCACGCATGCTGTGTCTTACGAGTCACATGTCAGGGTATAGATGATTGATTTACATGTACTTGGTCAAGTATTGGATTCGTTTCCAATATTTTCTCAGTTTTGATCTACACCCTTTGTGTGACATGAAACATGCGTGACTCGCGTGACATTTACGTGGAATGGCTGATATGGTGTTTATATACGTGAGTTTTAGTAATGCGGAAAAAGGAAAATTTGAAAAACGGAATTTTGATTTTGTAAAACAGAAAAATGGAGGCCTTAACTTAGACCACTAGACCACTGTAAGTCTTTGGTTAGACTCCATTTGAAACTCACAAATTAAGTTTCAGTAGCATTATTGCAGTATTTATGAAAACTAATCTGCATGACACTTGACATGTTCATGAATTAATATTGTACTCATTTGTAAATTCAAATAAATTTCTCAAATCATACACGATGAGCAACCCATGCACTGCGGGGCTCTGAAAATACATGTATGTACATGTAGACTAGCAGATTAATAGAATTTTTGTCTCTCCAAGACAAAATTCAAATCAAAGACTAACCGTCACTATAATTCCACTAAAACTGAGTTTCTTGCTCCTATACTGTACTTTGCTGAAGATTCTCAGATGGTCTTTTCATCTGTAGGCCTACCAGTGTATTTACACAATGTTAATTTTAGGCATGCAATTTAGAGACGTCCTGCCCATGAAAACAATATGTACGCATGTATGTGTATGTATTTCAGGAAGTAAACCATTTTTTTTTTCTTCCAGATATACAGTTAACCTGTCCTGTTTACGTGGTTGATTAACCAGTTTGGGAAAATAATCAAAATACATGCAGCACCAGTATACAGCACATGTACATTATACCACTCCATATCTTTGTGTCAAAGAAAACTGTATTCACCAAAATAATTCTACCACTGAAAAAAGAAATAAATGGTAAAAGACACAAATAACAATAATAAAACCTCACCTTTTAGTAAAATATTGAAATGATACTTGAAAATCTCTGTGCACTATTGTCCACGGGTGTACATGTACAGCAGGCCTAATCACAGGCAGAATGTTTCAGCAAACAATTTCTAGAGTTCAGGATTTATTGTTGGCTTTACCAGCGAAGCATTACAGTACTAGTAACCTGTGCTGTCTGTCCAATAAAACTCATTTAGGCATGCAGCCTGGTTTAATGGCTCGTTTGCAAGTGGAGCGTGAAGTAACTGTGAACAATACAATCTTTCCTCATTCTATTAGACAAGTCTTAATTGCGCAATTAGCACATTGGTGCATGTACACTGCTATAAATTGAGTCAGGGTCATCATGACTAATTATGCTTGATGCTCAAATTTCAGTTAGTTGGTATCAAGAAGTTATTTATGTACATTGCGATATCACTAGTTCTGCTGATGCTCAGTCGATCAGACTGTTGGGGTGTAGACAAGATACCAGTTATTTGTTATACGGTCATTATAATCTTTCAACTATGGACAGCACATACATGTACATGTACATGTACTCACCATGCTGTATGACTAATGGCATGGTTTACATATGAGGTGTATCATGGAGTACAGTATACATGTACTTGGTAAAGTACAGTGTTGGAGCATTTTGTATGAAATCATACAAAGATGCATGCATAGGGTGTGAGTTGGTGTGTAAAATTTTGTCTGAACTATATACATGTAGGCCTACATTACATGTACATGTACAAAATAAGTACTGCACATACATCAATTCCAGTCCACTACGCCAGAAAATTTTATTAGACATTCAAGCAGCCATTCACAAATTGAACTGATTTATGTACAACACAATGGAAAGCTATTTTGTTAACAGCTACCAATTCAGGAAATAAAAACAATCTAGATACTCCTTTTTATCATCAGCTTTGCTACTTATGCAAGAAGTAAGTATAGTTCAGGACACTTACTCTCTCACGAGACAAAGTACATCTTATATCTAGAATGGAGAATCCCACATGTACATGTACGTGCTGGTAATAATAGATGTGTAAAACATACACATAAAACATGAAACTAATGAAAGCATGTTTTACATAATCTTGTTGTAAACCAGTAACTGAAAAGAAATAGTCTTATTATACATGTACATGTAGCCAAACTACATACAACTGCATCCTGTGAGAAAACACATGTGATGGATATGGATATATGGTAAGGAATTTTTACTAAAAAATACAAAATAATGTATTGCATATTAAATTCCAACACAACAGTTCGTACATGTAGGTACATGTACATGTAATCCATGTCCTCAGAATTCTTGTTTCTGTTCTCGTTTTGTTACATTAAGTAGTTTCATTTCTAGACACTACAAATTTGTGATGTCATTACTGATAGCAGGAACAAAGTCCACATTCACAAAGGGACTTTGAATCCAATTTACATGTACAACCCACAAAACTACAATTTCAGTTGATAAGACTGTGAACTGGTTGAGGTAACTTCCTATAAAGGTTAGTGACATGATTGGGAACACTTGAAAATGCCTCAAGAACTACATTGTAGCCTAAATGAGTTGAAATATACATGCATACCAACTACACACCAGCTGGAGTGGATCTCCCAGCTAGAAGGATTTGTCTCTAATTCATTTACATAAGAAGAGCAATCATAAACATACTACATGTAGGTTTTTAATTCTATAAGGGCATGATAAAAATAGGACCCATAGAGAGCCACAAGAACGAGTCAACGTGTGATGACAAGATTTTCACAGGAGAATCCTTGCATAGTTTACTTGATTCTGGAGTAGTTTCAGCCCAAGTTGAGGACTACCCTCAATCATGTCATTTACCCCTTTAATACCATGTTTTATCTGGCTACCAGCTCATGACTGAAATCAGGGGATGTCATCAAGATCCCACAAACACTTGATAGCCCTGTAACCTTTCACATGCAATCAGAGATATGGGTACCTCTTGTGGTGCATTTAAGTTAAAGGCATCATTTATAACAATATTTTCAGTTCATACAATCTGAACCACAAGATCCTCCATGCTTGGTGTCTTTGATACGGTCTAAAAATGAAACCATGAAAGAAAATGAAATTCAAAACGAATATAAACACTGATAATCAGTGAAAGATGATTCCAGATTTCCCCACAAAGAGCCATGTTATACAATATTTCTTCACAGGACCTTATTTCATCTATATTTTGCTACTGATAGTAAAACTGTCAAAAGTATTGTGTTCTAGGGTGTTTAACTTGTTCATTCAAACACTATGTAGGTCAGATAAGTGTGACAATTTCTTATGGAGCTTCTACAAATTTAACCAGTGACTTTAAAAGCTTTAAGTAATCAGCTTTTAGCTTGAATCAAAGTATCAAAGTGAGAAATGTAAATGCATTACATGATTTTTCTTAACTCAGTTGTACCACTTTCATACTGAAGGCGAAGTGGAGTAACTCCGGAGTGAGTTGATACGCTTATATTGCGGACCGAATTTATGATACCTTTCATACTTGAGAGTACCACAGCGATGTATCCACAGTCGTTTCCACATGTGGTTTACATGCGACTTCGCACAAATTATGTGTGGCAGAATTTCCTCAACGAGCGGTTCGCACAAATTTTGCAATCAATCGCTTAGCTCTATACGTACTTGACTGCTTATTGATACAGTATCTCACCAATTCTCTTGTTAGACATTATTTCTGACGATTGTTAATTTGTTATGATGCTTGAACTGAGTACAAAAACATGATACGACACATACGGGGGATAAGCTCAAGTATCATCAGTTCACGAACTTAGTGTTGGAGCAAGATAAGTTCTATGTTTAGGGTAATGATTTCCGATACTTCTGTCAGGAGAAAAACTTACTAAAGAAAGTCTAGCACCACACGATTCGAACGCAGGGAACGCGTGTAGGTCCATGCTATGACTAAACTCACTGCTGACATTGGGACGAGAAATGTAAACACGCGCAAGATTACTGCGATACATGTAAGCCGATGCCGCACTTCTGGTGTGGAGTTACTCCACCTGTAACCCTCTTCTCGAAGTGGGTTGAGTACTCCGCTTTGAATCCGGATCAAAAAAATCTCAGAATTTTCATACTGCCCTCCGACGTGGTGTAACTCCTCCTGAACTCCGGAGTAACTCCACTTCGGCTGTCAGTATGAAAGTGGTAATGTCAAATGATACCAAGGTTCTTCCTGGAGTCATTCAGGAGACTTCAATGCAACCACTGAAACTCCTTGAATACAACTCTACTCTGCTTTTGAATGGATACACAGAATATGAATGTCAAGTGTACACTAGTACAGGTGTGCTTCCAATTAAGATAAGCTTATTGAGGATTAAGGCCTATTAAAACCTATTAAGTTTACTACTAATCCTGGTATCATGCTCAATAATCCCCAGATTACCAGGATGCCTAAGCTGCAGCTATGGCCGCAACAATGCGTTGCTTTAGTGTTCCGGCACAATAAGCGTGCATTCAATTCAAGATCTTCGCCGAAGTTTATCTTACTCGCAAGAGTCTTCGCGAAGTTTGGTTGACGTTTCACACTGCCGGGGCAAACTTCGGAGAGATGTATTCCGAAACTTCTTCGAGACTTTGGAACGCACTGCCGCCGCAAGTGTGGAAATATCAAATATGTACGCGAGATTTTGTACAGATTAGCATCTAGCGTTTTTATTTGTCTCTGCGATGCCTCCAATAGTCGATTCTACATTTATACTTATCTTAATGAAAGTGATACCAAGCTACACATAAATGAATAGTTTGACCGTATGCTTGCTGGTACAAAAACGCAGTAGATATGCGAGCCACATACGGCACACTCAGTCAATAACATCTAGAGTCATTCAGACTCCTGTTGTATACAGTGCGCCGCTTATGTCTGCGGTCAGTCTGGAAATGCGCTGGGCTCACGCGCGAGTTAACTTCCGGAGTTGTGCTTCACATCCAAAATGCGCGAAGTTTCTCGATGGTTCGGGTGGGAATTTCTACAAAGTTGCTCGGGAAGTTTCGCCGAGAAGTTTCGCAGAAGGTTTCGCCGTGGAAGTTGTGTTCACAGTTACCATAACTTCCGCCGACGTTAATCTTCGGCGAAGTGCAAACTTCGCTACAGTTTGCCTGTAAGGTGAATGCCCACATATTTTATTAATTTCCTGTAGCAGATTTTTCAAGACCACCTTCTTGCTAATGAAAGAATCAACTTCCATTGTATTAACTTCTGCTTTACCATACTGTTCTGTGGTTTCTTTATGGGAACCTTGTTTGAGTGTCAAAGAAAATGGCTGATGAGAACTGTAGATTAAAAACAGAATGCTGTTTGGAATGCAGTGTGCACTACAGTATCATCTAGATCTAGTTGTGTTCACTGTATCTGTACATGTATCTCTATCTCATCACATGTGGTATTGCACTAGTAGTACTAGTAGCTCACGTGTTGAAATTGCCTAGAGTGCATGGAGTTTACCCTAGTCTTTGACTTGTGCGATACATTTAACGAGGACCATAAACAAAACAACACAAAACAAAACAAAAATACTTGACACAAAAATTTAAAACCTTTATCCAAATCACCTAACAACATTTTAACATAGCTTTATGAGAATTCTTCTGTACAATTCTTTAAAAAAATCATTGACCTGCTAAAATCAGTTTCATCTTCAATGCACTACTTGATTTTCCAGACCTAACGTTATTACAGATGTCCACCCCTTACACCAGTCTGCTACATCTTCCCTTGGTAAATTTGATAATAGAGGACATGCTTCAACTGGTTCAACATGTTCAAGACAGGAGCAGCAGTCAAGTGTTCCAATCTAAGAAAAGTGCACCTATTTCTGGGATTCAATTTGTATAATTAAAGTATATAATCTCATCTTTATGTCATGTATTTATGAACTAATAAAAGTATCATTTATTTATTCAAAATAATATGTTTGTTATCGTCACTTTTATTGCCATGATTCGACCGCCCCTTGCCATGATTCGACCACCCCCATGCCATACTTCGACCTCCCCTTGCCATGATTCGACCACCTGTGCAAACCCTATGTATGCCGCGCGCGCGCGTTGTGTGTTCGCTTCACGCCGCGTGCGCGCGCCGCATAACTAGCGGCAAAACGGCGCGCATGTGGACGGCCACACCGGGCATGATCCCAGCGATCCTCCGATGCGTGTGGTACACTGGAGGAGGTCGGATTACGGCTGACACTGCGCCGGCGGTGCCCGGAAGAGAATTCTGATTGCTGATTGGTTGGGCGGCTTTTTTTTTCTCAACCTATACTTGTGGCAGGGATCACGCAAGTCTGCTGATACGGTATGTAAAAAACCGCGTCAAATTTTGTTCGTTTTCCAAGTTTTTAGCGCGATTTCTTTGACCCTCTCTGCTTAGCACATGTGCTAAGCATGGCGCATTTCTAAAAAATTGTGGCGACATCGCAAAATTCGCCCATAAAATGTGACATTTTAAGGGCAAATTCGGGCAATGATTGTGACATTAACATGTGGCAAGTGTGTGCATACGATATACAGAGTTTTTCACAATGCAAAAAATATTTTGATTCCCGTGTGGTCGGATTTTGGCGGGAGGTCGAAAATTGGACGGGTTACTCTAAATCGAAATGGAAAATCTGGTTTGGTTCTTTACTTTTCATGAGAAAATTCATGGAATTCTCCTTTGCAAAACGGAATTCATGTCTTTGCTGTGTATATTTTCTATGAGTCTAGACTATGACAAAACAGAATTACCATTTTGAGATCAAGTTGAAACGGCGGAATGTAGAATAGAAATGGAAACAAAAGACCATTTTTTGAAATGGAAAATCACTGTCTCTAAGATTATTATGAAAAGTAATTCTGGATCTTTGTAAATACACATATTTACAATGTAAGGTAGACCTAAAACACGGGGAAAGGGTAACGTTACAGGCTAAGCAGATGTGGAAGTTAACAGACGCGTAATCGCACCACCCCTTTTCGCCTGGCTAACAAACTGCCATTGGCATTGGCATTGCCAAGTTTGTGTGTAAAATCTAAATGGTGTTACTGGCTACAGTGCGTGCGAACGTGCATGCACTCCACAACATAGTCGCGTCGCACCATCATGAATTCTACGAAATAACATAAATTTGAGAGCTGATTCCCACATTCGACAAAAAACTTACCACGTATATACCTTCAGCGTTGCTATCCACTACCTCGAAATGAGGAACAATCAAACTTGCCCAGCTAAAACGACCAAGTCTATGTTCCAAATTCTGTTCCATAAACATAAAACACAACCAAAGCATATCAATGATCACAACACTATATAGCATCTAGCAAGAGAGGGCGATACACTTTACAAACCGAATTGCTATCTTGTCTCAGGCACTGAACTCGTACACGGAGGCAGCACTTTTCTGGACGATTATCTATTTTATCCAGCTCGATTTAAGAAAAAAAAATGATGCAACTGTCTATAAAAAGATCAACATGCAACATTTACAACGTATTGTCATTCCTCGGCCTGGTCCTTTTGAATGTTGATTTAGCATTTGAGATTTTAGAGTATATAGTATTCAGAGCTTTGTCAAAATTATCTGGTACTCTTCTTGATCAATTTTTCCCCCAAACATAATCATGACAAGCTGACAATTGCCCGCCTAAAGAAGGTAAAAGAAAATGAAGTAGGTGAAAGTGACTTTCCCTCCCGACACAATTTGATTTTTCCCCATGGGACGGGAATTTAATATTTAGGCAAACCGTAACCACCCAACGCAGCTGTAATAACAAATTGTAACATGCGGAAATAAATCCCACTCAATTCACTACAAAATTTCATGTGACGAATTTCAAAAGAGTTATCATGAATTATGAGTTAACAAAACACCAAATTTGCCTATCAAAAGAATCACGTCTAATTGTTTACTGCTGCTGTTACATTTTTACGTTAAAATGTTTCCTGCTTCTACACAGGCAAACTTGTGATAATATCGGCGTATAGAGGGTCACACGTGCTTATTTCTCCTCAAGTAATTCAAGACACATCCTTGGTTGGATTTTAATAATAATAATAATAATAGTGAAATCTTGCATAGCGCACATTCATGCTCATGGCGCATAACTAGACAAAAAAGGGGGGCAACAAAAATATAGAAACATGTATACAAAGAAACGCAATGAAAAACCAAAGACATAAACATAAATGCAATTTACAGATAAGTGTGTTGTGAAAACTAAAAGGTATCATACTAAATTAAAGAGGTAAGTTTTCAGGTTAGATTTAAATACTTATACTGTTTTTACTTGGCGCAATGATATAGGGAGATTATTCCAGAGTGTAGGGCCTGTGTGTGAAAAAGAACCCCCCAATTACGTTTTACTCGAGGTACCTGTAGAATTAGTGAGTTAGAGGATCGGAGAGTTCGTGGAGGCGTGTAGATATTTAGGGTGTTGTAGGTAAAGGCAGATGAGTGTAATGTTTTTAATTTTAACACTCTAGTCAGGATTATCCCTGCCAGGGCAGTCGATCCATGTGTCGAATTGGGCGGGGGGGGAGGCAAACGTGGAAAGAAATGTCCGAAGATTTTAATGGCGGAATTTTGCAAATCGCAATTATGTGAAATGTTTAATAGTGGGTTTTATAGCAAGTTTAATTGGTTTTTATAGTTCTTCTTCAATGCTTTTTTAAGACATTATATTGTGACATTGCATTATTATGAATATTTTCAGGTATGTCCAATATATTGGGGGGGGGAGGGGGGGCAAATCAGATATGTTTGCCCCCCTAATATTTTCATTGCGGGTGATCGCACCCACTGCCCCACCCCCCCCCAGGATCGACGCCTCTGTTACTGCTAACAATAATACGTTTTTAAAACGTTTTAAACACGTACCAGTTACATTTTCTGGACGTTTCCAAATCACGTTTTAAAAACGTAAATATGTGGACCCTTTTGGACGTTTTTAAAACGTAATTTGAAAACGTTCTTAGAACGTTTTAATAACGTCCTTAGAACATAAAAGACAGTTGTACAACCAATTGTAAATTTAACCAAAACCTGGAGAAAATGTAAAACGTTTTAAAAACGTTTTGTCTGAAAAATGTTTTTAAAACGTTTTGTGGACGTTTTGAAAACGAACTCGGTACGCAAAAGTGTAAAAATAAAGAACAAATTTCAACTCTAAAGACAATTGGTCTTACTTTCCATTCCATACGCGTACGCAGGGGGAGGGTGTTTGGGGTGTTCAAACACCACCCTTTTGCCAAAGGGGGTGTTAACACCCCCAAACACCCCTTTTCCACCATAATCACCCCCTTTTTTCGTCTAAAGGGGGGTGTTTGAAAATGTGAAAGAACCCTGAAAACATGAAATAAATGTTGATTTTTCTTGGATCTGAGGATTTTTTTTTTTTTTTGGCAAAAAAAAATGTTCGTCACCACAGGATCTGCTGCCCTGCGAACATCTGTTGTATTTTTTTTCTTCAAATTCTATCTTCGTAATTTATGACATCCTTAACTCACCTCCGTCAAATTAAAATCCTTTTTTGATAAATTATTGATGAATATGTTGATAAATGTTTTTGCATCTATTATCGTGTAGTATTCTGTACAGAAATTGAATTTAATGCACTAAGTGTAGCGAAAATGTATTTTTATACATGAACAGAATTTTCTCGCTATTTCTTTGATTTATGACTTTATTTGCTACTGCCCTATCACGGCGATGGTGATGATGATGATAATGATGATGATGATGATGATGATGATGATGATGATGATGATGATGATGATGATGATGATGACGACGACGATGACGACGACGACAATGATGCGGAGGAGGATGGGGAAGGAGAACACTGATGATGATGTTGATGATGGTGATGATTTAGTTCCTCATATCCCCAAGGCATGAGGCATGTATATATTCTTTTCATTCTTGAATATTTGTATTTCTCAGTATAGGCCTACTTAAAGGTAAATGACATGATTGGCGGTAGTCCTCAACTTGGGCTGAAACTACTCGAAAATCAAGTAAACTATGCAAAGAATCTCCTGTGAAAATCTTGTATAGTCAAACCTTGATTCACAGCTAAAATAACTAATGTAAATAGCCCTCGTGGCCGGCAAACCTGTTGTGTGGCTCTCTATGGGTCTTATTTTTATCGTGCCCTGATAAAATTAAAAATTTTGTATGTTCATGCTTGATTCTCCTTAAGTAAACAAATTAGAGACAAATCCTCCCAGCTGGGATATCCAATCCAGCTGGTGTATAGTTGGTATACGTTTCAACTCATTTGGTTCTTGAGGCATTTTCGAGTGCTCCCAATCATGTCACTAACCTTTAATTTAAATATACCTCGTGTATTACAAAAAGCATACTTGAAAATCTAACATTTGAAGGTTTGCCTGATGGTTGCAGTAAGGTTCAACTAATGTTTGGAGAACTCCTCTTTCATCTGGTCTAAGAATACAGCTATATTAGCCATGCAGTGGCGACTGGCGACGTCATGAAAACCTGCATGTGACGACGGCTTTCGGACCGAAAAGGAGTTTTCCAGCAGCAGTGGCGTAGCCAGGATTTGATCTTATGGGGGGCGGGATATGCGAGGGAGCGAAGCGACCGAGCCCGAGGGAGCGGAGCGAGGGAGGGGGGTAGGATGGTGGGAGGGGGGTGTCCCCCCGTCCGACGAAGAGAGCTTTTGGAATTTTGATGCAATTAATCGTGCGATTTGGTGCATGTTTTGGCATGTTTTATCGACGTGCACAGTCCTACTGATTAAGATAAGACAGTATAATCAGGGGCGGATTCAAGATTTTCAAATACGAGGGGCACAAATAATTGTGCTCAATATAGCCTACATAATAGGCGCAATTGCGCAAATGTCCCTTGCGGGCGGGATCCTGACTGTGGGAGCTCTACGACTAAAAATACTGCTGCTGCTGATGACGGCTCCAAGACGGAAAAATATAAATTATAATATGCGAGCGAGCGTAGCGAGCGACCCCAAAAATCGCATTTTTACAACCAAACCATATAATAGTACAAAAAATTCGCCATGCAAACACAGAAAAAAAAACACACACTTGGTTTTCACCTCCAAGGGTAGAAAAATAACAGTTTCACCTTTACAAATCTACATATTTTGCTTCTTTGGTGACAAATTGATCTGAATATTTCATACTTTTGATTTGTAATTTTGGATAATTAGACAAATTATATAGCTTCGGGGAGGGTCTGGTTACCCCTATAAGTAATTCTTAGGTAATGTATGAAATACTTGAGGAAGGCGTGAGAGGGATCACCCTCCATGCAGAACGTGTTAATAAATTGGCTACGAGGGGAACTCTCCATTAGTGTGAGTTTTTAAGATCATGATTTTATAGTAAACTAAAGGCCACCGCACACTACACGACTTTTGTCGTACGACTGCACCAACTTGGATCCGAAATAAAAAACAAAGCTGAAATACACGCTGATTTATTTCCGGGATTTATTTCAGATGCAAATCGGTACGTCGTGCGACGGAAAATCGCGTAGTGTGCGGTGGCCTTAAGACTAAGAGGTTATGTGACCGTTTAGGCCTAAATATAAACAACATGAGCATGATGAGGGAGGATATGGTGCGAGAAAATTTTGCATTTGTACCTTCAAAATGTACAATGTTGCCTTTTTTTAGTCTATTTGGTATCTTACCTGAAAACAGTAAACCTTGAGTCCAGAATTGCAGAAATTCCTATACATAAAGCTTGAGGTACTGGATGATTTTTGTGTGTGTGTTCGATTATGCAAGCATTGATCTTGCATGGGAGGTGGCGCCAATGAAAATATTTGGGCCAAACATATCGTTTGGCCCCGGATTAAAAAAAAGCTTGAAAATTTTTCACAACATAATGCAGTAACATACAAAATATTACTTTTGTGGCGCGCTTTGCGCGCTAAGAAATTGTTATTTCATACAGTTTTGAGCAAAAATTTTGACATTTTAACCGCGCCAATGAAAATATTTGATGACAAACATATTGTTTTGCTGCTCCCTAGTCTGACAAATTGAAAAGATTCTTCAAACGTAGTGCAAAAGGATGTTTAAAAAGCAGCCCAAGACACTATAAAACATTTAAACTTGCACAATATCAATTTTGCGGCACGATCTGCACGAAAAATGGCAGACTATAGGCCGACTACAATTTTTACATTTTTTTACCACGCCAGTTTTGGAAGTAAACATATCGTTTTGTCCCCAAGAAAAAAGACATATTGAACAATTCTTGAAACGTAATGCTACAAAACACTACTAATCACATACAATATTTTTTGTATTTAATTTTTTGGCTGCAATTTTGCGCGCGCAGCGCGCCGAAAATTTTCACAGTTTTTGTATCTACTACAATTTTGAAGGTAAACAGTGCATCCCCCCAAAATAACAACTTAACAAAAATTCTTATGTAATACAAGAATATGACTTGTTTAAACACTGTCTGTGCAAGGCACTGCAAAACATTACACTTACACAACACTCCTTTTGTATCTCTGTTCTAAAAAGTGCATAGAGACATCATAATTTTGCCTTTGTGTTATGCGCTATACAAAAATGTTTCATTATCATTATTATTATTGTTATTATTATTATTATTATTATTATTATTATTATCATACTGGTATTCAATTTTGCGTTGCGATCTGCACGAAAAATTGTTAACCTGTATATGCAAGTTTACGCGCGGAGCGCGCCGAAAATTTTGACATGTTTCTTACCACGCTTATGAAAATACAGTCGCGCCTGATATTGCTGTAGATATTTCAACAGGAAAAACAAACCAAGGAAATGAAGGCGGCGGCTTAACAGCAGTTTTTTTTTGGCCAAATCTTAGGGGGGCGACCGCCCCTATCGCCCCCCTTGGCTAAGCCACTGTCCAACAGCATACCTCAAAACTTTACTGCATATATCTTGTATAATTTCGACATTATGCGATGAATTTTCCCAGATTAGCACATCCCTACCCCTACACAAGAGAATTGGCGTAATTCCGGTCCGAGGAGTGGGGGGGGGGGGGATGATCGATAAAATTTCAAAATTTTGGGGACACCCCCAAATCAAGGGCTACTTCTTGAAAAGGGGACACCTACAACGTATGCAAAATATATCACTATCACTAAACACTGGCATATAGCTTTATTGTGATTTCATTTTATACCTTTCACGTGATGTGTTTCTCGATCTTTTGATCTTAATGCTTGCAGTAAATACTATAGCATAAAATTTTGCAGTTGGGTTTTCATGGCCTGTATTATATCAATGTGCGAGCGAGCGAAGCGAGCGAGAATTTTTTTTAGGACCCGTGAGACTGCAGCATGGTGTCCAATAACATTTTATAAAAGGGGAAAATGTTTCTGACATGTCTCAGATTCAGAGACTGAGAGACCTTCAAACATAACATATAAAATATTAATGCGAGAGAGCCTTAGAAACTAAATTAAGTTGCTCCAAGTCGTTTCAAATTCGGTGCACAAATTGAAGAAGAAAAGGGGGTGCATGTACTTTAAGAACCAGTATCACTTAACCATGTCAACAAAAGGCGGTATATAGCGGCAGCTAAATTAGAACGGGTGCCTCTAAAATGTGAAAAAAGGCCCTTGTCACAGGTGAGGCTTCCAGAGGTGGAAAAATTGACGATTGTTTTTATCTGAAAAGAAATCGATTATGGAAATAAAAAGGGGGCCCGGGATCATTTTGATGCAAATGATTCAAAAGCGCAATTGTCAAATAGAAAAAGATTGTAGAAAGAAAATATTTTTGGGGTATTTATGAGAAGTTAAAAGGGTGGTGGATACCCAAATTCCTGGAATACTGGGAATACTACCCCCCCCCCCCCCAAGGTACATGATTTTGAATAATCCTAGAAATTTCTTCAAAGAGTTCTTAAAATTATGAGCCAAAAATCATGACCACTTTAAAACATGTATTATACTGTCATCTTGATAGTCTCGGGTGGGCTCCTTACGATATATCGAGAAAATATATGAGCTTGTTTTCTACATTTGGTTGAAAGGCCTACATTTTGCGTTATCTGTGCACTAAATAGGAACAGAGATTATAATGCCCATTTGGATCGATGGAAAACACGTTAGTAATGACATGAATGAGAGAAAATCGGAAACATCGGGAATTCGGGATATTCAGATAATAATTTCTTTAGCATTTTAAAATGTTATAAATGTTATAGGCTTATTAATAATAGAGTGTACACAAAAATATTTTTTATTGAAAAGTGGGGTATATTTGAACAGATCATCCAACTTCCCGAAAAGTGGTGGGATATATCCCCCATCCCCCTCCTTCCAATTTACGACCGTGTACTTTAATTCGGGCAGTTGAGATTGCTGGTCTCTGTCTGCAGTATATACCTTACACTCTAAAACCAACTCAATATATTTTAAAAGTAGGAGATCTAGACTGTTTCAAAATGATTAATTCTAACCATACTATCATGCAGCAGAGACTCCCTTCAAAAGAAGGTCATACGCAGTAATTTTCCGGGGCCGAAATGTTTAAATTATTGAGGAAAAGTGCAAGCGAGGGAGCGAAGCGACCCGGGGGGGGGGGGGGTTCGTTCTCCACACAGCCTGCTACGCACCCGCGTCCAGAAAAAGCATCGTAAA
>JZLH01S0633118.1:27609-38489 GCA_001188425.1 Eucidaris tribuloides | reverse complement strand
TTTAGTGCTTTAAAAAAGTGAAAATCGTAAGTTGACCAGATTCACTTGCCCATTTCCTCCCATAGACTTACTGTGTGTACACCTAGGCTATTAAAACTCGCCCCGAGTTTTAATTGTTTATTCATGCATAACTTGCCATTAGCAGTGTAACTTTCCAAACTTTTGTATTCTAGGGTGTTTATTTGTCCATTTGACCACTACTATGTAGTTCAGATATCAAAGTTTGACATTTTTTTAAATTGAAGCTCCACAATGTTAGCCTATCGCTTTAAGCACTGTTTTCCATGGAGGCCCTACTACAAAATACATAGAATAATCTTACAAACATTAACAAACAGGCACGACTTTTAAACAAAGCATAAGTTCAATCAGTGAAATCAAGATAAAATGGACCAGCTTGCCTTATGATATTGACCTCCAGTATTCCCCCCCAGGGGGGGGGGGTCACTGTCATTACAAGGTTTACACCATGCGCGTGTGAAAAGGGGTTGTGTTTCTCGGTAGGGCGATGTACTCGCGTACAGTGAAAAGGGTTTCAAAATCGCCAAAATCAAAGAAAAGGGGGTATACATTTAAAAGGATAACGTTTCAGACTTGAATACTTGTTTAGGATATTCAACAGAAGCCTTATTTGAAAAGGGTATCTTTTCAGACTTGTTTAGGGTATTCTGAGATTGACAGAACATTACATGTTTAGGGTCCATTTTAAAAGTCCATACACGCGCATGGTGTACACCTTGTAATGACAGTGCCCCCCGGGAGTATTTCCCCTCGATTTCATGTGATAATTGTATACAAAATGATGTTATAAATGCTTATTAGTTTCAATGATCTTTACATAATATAAACTTTGTTAAAATGATTTGTTATACGTTGTTTTTCACTGTTTTATTTTTTAATGGAATATTGAAATGAAACAATTCAGTAATTCAAATGGTAAAGTTATTTATTAACCACTCAACTTTATTCGTTCACAGTAGACATACAAATTTGAGAGAACATTATGACATACAGCATTTACATGTATACTAAAGCATAATTGTATGAAGTTACGAGAACATATGTCTCAATTCATATACAGTGTGTCTCAAAAATAATTGTGCAAGTCGAAAGCGCCCTCTTTGGTAATGAGAACAACATTCTTGTGACGTAATGCTTACATCACCATCAAGGGCATAGTCTTAGCTTTCAAATGCCGTTTGTTCTGTTTAGTTTGCTTGTTTTATCCTGAGATATGTTCAGTTAACTACGAGAAGGTAAAATCGCAAATGTGCCACTTTTACTACAGTCAGTGATAGCATCATGCCTTCTTCCCGTAAAAGTGACACAATTGTGATTCCACCCTTCTGTTGTTTACAAGATATCTCGAGATCAAAACAAGCAATTCGAATAAATTAAACAGCATTGGAAAGCTAAGAAATTGCCCTTGACATTGGTGTAAACATTATGTCACAAGAGTATTTTAAACTGTCACAGAGGGCGCTTTTCACTTGTACAATTTTTGAGACTTGCTGCAGCATGTCCCAAAAAATTGTGCAAGTAAAAAGCGACCTCTTCGGCAATTAAAAAATACTCTTGTGGCATGATGCTTACATCATCATTAAGACCAAAGTCTAAGCTTTCAAATGTTATTTGTTTTGTTCAATTTACTTGTTTAAATCTCGAGATATCTTGTAAATAACAAAAGGGTGGAATTACAATTGTGTCACTTTTACAAGAGATTGTAGTAAAAGTGGCACCATTGTGATTTCACCCTTTCCTATTTAAATAAACATATCTCAAGATTAAGATAAGCAAATTGAACAAAACTAACGGTATTTGAAAGCTGAGACTATACTTTTGACGTTGATGTAAGCATCGTGTCACAAGAGTATTTTCTAATTGCCAAAGAGGGCGGTTTTCTCTTGCACAATTTTTTTTGAGACACACTGTAGTTGCTTCACAATTGATGGTGTTTAGGACTATTTTGAATGAACTGGATACTTTAACAAGATATATCTTTTAAATCAGGAGTTATTGTTTTGTCGAAATTCTTTTAGGACATTCAAAATGTTATTAATGTCGTAAAGGGAATATTGAGATCGTCACATATTTATACTTATTTCGTCCACAAAAGAGTATCATCTCGACGTTTTGATCTAAGAACTTAGTAAACGAGTGACGTATAGAAGTAATTAATAGCAATTACTAAAGAGGAACATGTTCTGTAAACATTTTGATCACAAACAGGTCATCCAGAAATACTCAATTATACAGTTGTTGTCTTTAGACAGAACAAAAATAAGTAAAAATCCAGTTATTGTGGTTCACCCGAATTTTTATTATCATGTTAAAAATGATAAGAAAATGAAATAGTAATTGTACAGTCACGAGTAACACTTACAGCTTCATATTATGTGAACATTAAAACGATACTAAATATGACAGAAATATTTTAACCTCCTTCAAAAAAGGAGAATAAGGAGAATCTCTTCACCTAATTTCAAACCTTTATTTGTTTTTATTTCTTCCTAAATGCCTTGGTTTGTGATCGCAGAGAGCGTTCATTTAATATGGTATTCAGTTCAATTATATGATTTATAATGGATCTTATTTTATTCTAATCTTTCATCCACAAGTGGATTTTAACTGATCCAAATCTGTTATTTTGTTTTCAAATCCATAAGTATTCTCATGTAATATGTTCGCGCGCTTCTTCAACCTAAAAATCAATGCAGGCGGGATTTTGCTAAACACCCCGACGCGACTAAAAATGCGCTTGCGCTTCCCAAAAGCAACTGAAAATAAAGCAAGTCCACGCGCTTCCCGCCTTAATCCTTTTACTTTATTAAGTGAAAAAAAATACAAAGTACTGGTAGATATTCTCACTTTGCCAACGTTCGGTTCTATCGACCTTTGCTGTTTCGTGTGCCGCGCGTGTGTGTATGTGTGTGTGTGTGTGTGTGGTGTGTGTCGGCGTGTGTGTGTGTGTGTGTGTGGGATGTGTATGTGTGTGTGTGTGCTGTATGTGTATGTGTGTGTTGCTGTGTGTTGTGCGTGTGTGTATTATGTGGTGTTCGTGTGTGTGTGAGTGGTGTATGTGTATAGTATCTATTATATATATATATGTGTGTGTGTTTTGTGTTGTGTGTGGTGTGGTGTGTGTGTGGTGTGTGTGTGTGTGTTGGTGTGGTGTGTGTGTTGTGTGTGGTGTGTGTGTATGCTGTCCCAGGTATAAATGTGCATGTGCCAAAATTGCCAGAGTGCCTATTTAGCAAAATAAACACACCCATCAGCGTTTTCTAAGGCAAAAAATAGTTAAATTATTATACCTGCATCTATCCAATACCTCAACTGACGCAATTTACAACTCTATACTCATGGTGAGCCTAGATGTGTTCGTGTGTGTGTGTGTGTGGTGTGTGTGTGTGTGTGTGCCGTGTGTGTGTGTGTGTGTGTGTGTTTTGTGTGTTGTGTGTGCGTGTGTGTGTGTATGTATATATATCGTGTGTAAGTGGTGTGTGTTCGTGTGTGTGTGCGTTGCGTGTGGTGTGTGTATGTATAATGTGTGTAAAGTGTCTGTGTTGTGTGTGTGTGTGTGTGTGTGTGTGTGTGTGTGTGTGTGTGGTGTGTGTGTGTGTGTGTGTATGTCTGTCATCGGGTAAAATTGCATGTCGCGGCCAGACAAAATGCAGAGTGGTATTTAACAAAATAAACCACCCATCAGCGGTTTTAGGAAAAAGTTTATAATTTATTATACACTGCATTATTCCATAACTCTACACGACGCCAATTACACATGTACAGTCAGTGGACCTAGTTCTGCTGTGTGTGTGTGTGTGTATTGTGTGTTGTGTGTGCGTGTGTGTTGTGTGTTTTGCGTGTTGCGTGTGTATGTATACTGTGTGTAATGTGTGTGTGTGTGTGGTGTGTGTGTGTGTGTGTTGTGTGTGTGTGTGTGTGTTGGTCGTGTGTGTTGTGTTGTGTGTTGTGCTCGTGTGTGTGTGTGTGTGTGTGTGTGTGTGTGTGTCGTGTGTGTGTATTGCCTGTCATGGCATAAATGCTGCATCTGTGCCAAAATGCAGAGTTGCTTCATTTACAAAATAACAACCCAATCACGGTTTTAGGAACGAAATGTTAAATTATTATACACGCATTCATCCAAAAACTCAACGACTAAGTTCAATCTAATCAGTGACCTAGATTGGAGCATTACTTTTGCGAACAGTGAAATGAAGTTTTATCGCAATTTCGATTACTTAAGTAGATTAGTTTAGAATAGGGTTAACGTGGTCAACACATTCATCACTGCTAGTTCAAAGAGTTTTCGACATCAAAATTAAAAGTACAATGGTTAGAGCAATGATTTTAAAAGTCTTCTACTAGGCAATAACATTTTGTTGCGATCTAAATTCAACTTGTAACCATCCTTTATTTTGAATATCCATAAAATTGTAGGACAGTGAAGTCGCCGACTTAAACTTTACTTGAATGACGAATAGAAGTATCTATTAAAGGACAACATAGAACATTTAACGTTCATCACATTTTACTAGAAAGATACTTTCAATAACGAACAGACAGCACAATTATCACGATTAATTACAATTGTCCACTCTACACAGCATCGAAAATATATTTATTTTAACGTAATCCAATGCATTACAAATAGTACAGACATTCTTTTCAGTAACTAAAATTACTAACTGCATGCATCTGTTTCTTTACTCTCTGTTCTTCGCAATGATTACTCGTTCATACTAGACCATTCAATCGATCGCTATTCAAAATAATCCGACATTCGAACTTCCATCGTCGTGTCATTCAGTTAGTATTTCATGCCCTTTCTCTACGACTCGTCCTAATGGTACGAAGTATCTGAGAATCCCGGAAAAGAAAAACAAAACAAATCGATGATGCACTTAAAAAAAACTATTATTAAAAGTCCGCTGTCAACTCCAAACTCATGTTACTTATGTTATCGCTCCTATGGTAATGTAGGCTACATCACCAAATCTTTAAATATACTCGCTGGAAATATGGATATATAATTTATTCTTCTTAGAACAATTCCCGGAACTTTTGCACCTGCTAAGCCTCACGCCTCTAAAAATTCCTTCAGATCACTCTATTCATTATCTCCATGTGACATCTATCATATGTATCGCTCACTCACAAAAGACAGAGCTTATAACTGCCTCACATACATATGCTCTGCTATTAAATGACGTACACTGCAAACAAGACGTATTTTTCTATGCAAATGTTTCTTTTCTGATCATACAGCAAAAGGCTGATTATGACCTTCAAAGCTGTTTAGAGAGGTCGGGGGGGGGGGGTACCAGATTTGGTTGCCGACGGGAGTGGTGCCCGCTGAAGTGAACAAACCGATCCTTTTTTTAGGCTCATTTTGGCGGAAAATGTACCCTATTATGAAGGCGTTTTTATGAAAAAATGCGGATTTTTTTCTTTAGCATTTTATCGATTGAAAAGGTCAAAATATCTAGTGTAAATCGTAAATTTCAAAATCATGACCATGTTTAAGGATTTTTTTTCCTAAAAAAAAACCATGTTTAAGGATTGTTTCGCGCCCGAGAAAGTCACCTATGTAAGAGCGGCAGCTCTCCTTCACCTTACTTAGGCAAGTACGCCCTCCCCCCCCCGGGAGGTATTGTGTAAAATGTGATGTAATTTTTATGTAGTAATCTTCAAAGAAAATGTGACATAACTGTCCTATTTTAGCTCAGGGTTACAGGGTGATGAAGTTACATGAAGAATATGATAAAGCATGATTTTAGAGGAATTTTTTAGTGTACAGGCTCAGTAACGCGGATTTTTTTTTAAGGAACAATTGTTAAAATTGTAATGCATATTCCCATAAAATATCTGGTGGGTAGTTCGTTCGCAAGGTTGGGTTGCGAGTCTGTCTCTATGTAACTGAGCTTTGAGATAAGTCACAAATGATTTTGTTCACTTCACAATACAATGTATATTTCCCGTTATCTTTTCCTCAACCATTATATATACTTGTTGCCACTTAGGTTTCTTTTTAAATCCCTTTCCTATTTTCGTCTCCATCTCTTCTGTGTTAGTTCCTCCCTCGTTCTCGTCATTCTTCTTCCTTCTTCTTCTTCGGTCTCTTCGTTCTTCTCTTCCTTCTTCTTTCGTCTTCTCTTCTTCTCTTGTTCTTCTTGTTCTTCTTCTTCTTGTTCTTCTTCTCTTCTTCTCTTATCTTCTTCTTCTTCTTCTTCTTTTCTCTTCTCCTTCTTGCTCTCTTCTTCTTCGTTCTTCTTCGCCTCCTCCTCTCCTTATCGCCTCCCTCCTCTTCCTCCCCTCCTCTCCCCCTCCTTCGTCCTCCTCCTCTTTTCTTTCCTCCTCTCTTAATAGTTTAAATTACTTTTGCTGTACCTCAAGAAATTAATGTTGTTCTGAGTGCTGACTATGACGAACAAATACTAATTATATACCACACAGAAGAGTCGCGCTGACATGTTGTCTTGGAGCGATGGTTGGGAAATATTTCGTCCTTGGAGGAAAAGAAAGATAGATTTGTGAAGTAATAGAGTCTGACTGTCATATAAAACTGCAAGTACGGAAGCTATTTACAACTCTGTCGGTCCCTAATCAATACAGTCGTTGTCCGCAGAAAAAAGGAAACCGAATTGATGAAGATATTTCAATATTTAAAAGCAATATGTGAAAAATAAATTACATGGTTGGAAAGCATTTTCTCCTCTTATCATTTATACCGGTCATAGGATTCCCATTTACGCCATGATGAGCAAGACAATAAGATGGGACACAGGTATCAAAAGCATATTGCCAGCGAGCAAACTTTGAAATTCAAACCTTCATGCTTGAATTGAAGTCGAGCTATTTCAACTTGAAGGCACCATTTGAAAAGTCTGATTTTATCTTCTTTTCATTTGATACCACATTGTGAAAAATTAGCGTTGGCATCAATGAGAAAGACATTCTGAAATGATCTTGGCAGAAATGTTCCAAAATGCATTCATTAACCATGTTTCTGGAATTGGCAGCCCAGCAAGCAACAATACCCCATGCGAACATGACTCGGAGCCTTTTGTGTGTCCCGAGCAAGATATTATGTGAAAGTCAGCCGTGCGTGAAATTATTGATTCTTGTCCGCGACTCTCAGTTCCAAATTTATTCATTAAAAAATGCACCGCTAAACAGGCATGTTTTAATTTTACTGTTCTCCGAATACATAATTTTTTTTACGCCCTGAGGTGTCATATTAAAAAGAATTCTGAATTTACGTGCATGTTTGATTTTCAAAAACAATTACATTTTTACCATGAAAATGCACCCAAGATTGAATACAGCGCGTGCTAAATGCAATTTTGGTACACACTATATCTTGTTTAGTGGGGCAATTATGCTTGAACCATTGATAAAAGTAATGTACCAATGAAAGAAGAACCAGCGCTTTAGACAATCCAAACCTAATTCATTTGAAGAAACTATTCCATTATGAAGAATCATTTTTGCGATGAAATGGTCCTTTTTCGACAGACACGTGTAATGTGCTTTCTGTAATATTGTATAATGAGAAACGGCGCTTTTTTCATTAAAGTTTCTCAACCAGACATTGAGTACGGTATACTTCAAAATATTTTCCCTGATTCGTTTCGGCTAACTTTTTTGAGACAGAACGGTCACTTTGTTCGAAATCTGTATTTTTTTCTACCAAGACATATTTCACTATATCTTCGGAAAATGAAACTTTAGATAAGAAAAGCTCACATACAGTATTCCCGAAGTTCTATTCCGGTTCAATCACTAAATGAAATACTCGACTTGAAATCAGAGAGTCTGCACAAAACAATATTCGCCTGATATAATTTTACATTTGCTGGATTTTATCAAAATGTCGCCTTTACATAATAATGAACCATACTCACCATATTGTCTCCAAGCGATATTGGAGAGCACTCGGGACTTATTATATAAGAACGTTGGCTTCCCGATTAAGAAGAGGATTAGAATCCAAGCCATGATTGTTGTCCTTGCAAAAGACACTTTATCCTCATTACCCCGTCTGGTTACGCCGGTGATAACGAGGTCCCGTCTCAGACAGAAACACATTTTATGTACTCTCATCGAAGAGAGATAGCGACGGGGGGGGGGTAAAACACGACTGTTGTGTCAGACATCCGCATGCATGATACAACTCAGCGGAACTAAATTATTGTTGAGTCCTTGTTCATCTTCTACTGCAAGTAATGTCAATAACAGAGCAATAACAACCACAACAACAACAGACAATAATACTGATAACTGCTAGTAAAGTCATGATGAGGTAATAATAATAATAAATAATAATAATGAATAATCAATCATCAAATAATAATAATCATAATATAATCAAATAATCACTACTAATACATAATAATAATAATCATTAATAATAATAATAATAAAATAATCATAATAATAATCATCCCCTCATAATAATAATAATAATAATCATCATTAATAATAAAATAAATATAATATTCAGTATATGATTATTATTATATTATATTATAATTTCATTATTATTATTATGATGATTATGATTCATTATTATATTATTCATTATTATTATTGTTATTAATGACATTATTGTAATTAAATAAGAATATGATGATCATGATAATGAGGTACCGATGACTATGATGAATACTTACTACTACTCACTACTACTACTATTACTCACCCACACTACTACTACTACTACTACTATTACTCAGCTCCTCCCTCCTACACTACTACTCACACTACTACTAACACTACTATACTAATACTATCTAACTATACATACTAGTACAAGGTAACTACTGTATCAGAACGGTAGCATGTTGAGACTTTTGGAAGTGTTGCCTGTTTAGTGATCGTAAGTAGGTCTCTTAAAGACCAAGACCCTCATGCAGAAAATTTCCACACTGAAGGCAACGTCGGTTTCGACATTTTGAAATAGTGCAAAGTGCTCATCTAAAAATAACAACTATTTCGTCATTCAGTCAACAACATTACTTCGGAACACACACCTCTTCCCTTATTTCTTTTCCAGTATATGTCAGAATAAAGTGTACAACTCGGTCAAAATGAAATAATATCGCATTATTAGGAGCGTAACCCAATTGATGCACACTCGAGAATTATCTAAGCTGCTATATCGAGTTGTAACTAGAATGATGCCCCTTCTTAGGTAATGACCGAGTTACAGGTTTATAGTAACCCACGACATGCTTCTACTATTCGTTTATTATTATTGGTACAGAAATGCTCTACATTTGGATACGATTATTGTTGCCTAAGCAAATTCACGCAATTGGTAAAATATCTATACTGGAATATAGAAGGCTAGATATATTTGTATACTCAATTTGGGCAAACAAAACAGGAATTTCTCATGCGTTATAGATGGCGAAAGATCGTCCATTTTCCAAACGCGTTTACTCGAAACGCGTTCCTATAAACCGATTGTTCAAACGCGAGACGCAAACACGAACCAAACGTATAAGTAAATGTAGCTACCTTCGCGTTTAATGAAACGGATCGTTAGTGAATCGCGTTTGTACGCGTTCTGAACTTGACAATATCTTTCCGCCGCAATTGTCACGTAATTCTCTGATAACACTGGAACGAACAAAATACCGGTTATTCCAAATGATGAATCAACTTCATATCTTCACAAAAGTAGTTAGCGAATAGTGGAAAGTTAAGTCTTAGATTTGTTTGGTTTTTGTATGTTCTTTGCACGATTTAAGGTGAAACTGGTTTCACGCTGAAAGGCTCGGAAGATATAGAAAACTTACATTTTATTGAGGATCTTTTATAACCGTAATAGCAAAATTGTGAAGCCAGTATCTCCAAAACCAGTCTTTATTAACATAATCGACTGGCTTACTAGTACACAAATTATTATGTTTTCGTTCGCGGCGAATGATGCACAAATCTCTCAGGGCATAGGTAGAGATGTTATCTCCACGTTCAAACAAATACAAGGGACCGAGCAGCTTACTTCGCAGCGAAGCCTGCACGGTCGTTATATGGTTAAGTTCGAACATGAAGGAACTATGTAGTTACGTCATTAATTTGAGGCACTGCACTATGCAACGATTAGAACAGGGAATCAAAATGAGTAAGTGTAATATACATAACCCAATCACTCTCCACCCACTCCCATCCTACATTCATCTTTTGCCTTGGTCGATTTCCCCATAAAAAAACCTTTCTCGTCAGTATAGTGCGCATGACCGCCATCTACCCCCTTTCCCCACCATGTACCGTTTATAAGGGCTGGAGCTGAAGATTTGCCATCATTCAATATCACAAATCTTTTTTATGTACAATATCCAAAATCGTCAATATAACCGTGAACAATAGGTCAGTATACATACACGTACATGTAAAAAAGTGCAGGAATATGGACTAGTTACCGAGGGTGGGGACATTTGTTTTCAGGGGATAATGATTGCAGAATCAACCTTCAAATTAGACAATTGCAGGAAGCGGTTTGTTTCCGCCTGATACATTAATCGACGAAATCTTCGCTTGCTTGCACTATCCCTGATATATGTGTGTATACAGATCCTAAAAAAATACTTATCGACCACCGTAAACAAACTCGATCATATTTTCCCCAAAAATCTATCCTTCCATGATATTAGCCATTTTTGATCGTTAAAACCCACCCCTATAATTCTTTGTTATCCCCCCCGCGAAAACTCCCCACATCGAGATTTTGACAAACTTTTTGTGATATTTTTTTTGGGGGGGGAGGGGGAGGCAGTGTATATCACTACTGCAGTAAAGAAGGAGTTTAAAATCACATACACGAAACATGAAATCATGAAGCAATGGCACTAAAATGGACATCATCCCGATGCAAT